>VWZN01010508.1:122722-137292 GCA_013396955.1 Regulus satrapa | reverse complement strand
TTTTCCTACTAGGGATGTTTTCACTGTAGCTTAGTTATGGGTGTTTTGCCCCGTGAGTGATGGATGAGGAAATTCTGAGACTGGAGATTTCAAAGGAAGAATGCATGCATCTGGAGATTTAGGATTAAAAAAAATTAAAAAAAAAAAGAAAAAGAAAAAAGTAGCATTTGTCTATTTTGGTATAAATAGTTTTAATTTGGCATGAATAATAATTCATAAATACAAATTCAGTACAAATAATTAATTCAGCTTCCCTTTACTGCTGACAGTCATAAAAGAAAAGTATAGTGGAGGGTCTTTCAAGAAGGAGGTCTTAAGAAAAGCTTATTTCCTAGAAAACATCATTAAAAATCATTTTCTAGCATGATTTCCTAGAAAAATCATCCTTATGGGATTGAATCAATCAGATAAATTGGTATGGGTATGATATATCCCTTCAGCTGTCAGTTGGCCATGATTTTCTCAGTTTTGGTCATAACACCTTTAATGATATGAAAACTTCCTATTCTTAGGGAATGTAAAGGGATTGTATATAGGTCAATTCTTAAGAATTATAATGGAAATTGTCACTTGAAACAGCCTGCATGTTCTGTGAAGGTCATGTTGGGAAACTGACAGCTCAGCATTGTGTGTGACAGACACTTCATAGGTGAATGTAGGAGAGCTGGTTTGATGCAGCACATTGCTTGCAAGCAGTGGAAGTCTGCATCAGTGTTTTCTGTTTCAGAGAGGATACAACATCATGGTCTATGTGCCCATGACTGAGGATAGTGATGTTCTTACTACAATCATTTTTTCTTAAAGAGTATTATTTGCTCCACAAGCTTAATCTATAAGATGATTAGCATTTTATAAGGCCCTTGAATGAAGTGTGTTCAAGCACTCCAGTATGTGTTATTAGAAGCCATGGATACTTTTAAAGCTCTCATCCCCATCCCCTCTGAGTACTTTTTCCTATCCTACATCTCAGCATGTCATATCAGTTATGACCACAGAATTCTTCCTGAGGCTGCTTTGTGAGGTGGATCAAGAAAATTATTTAGATTAAAAATCATGCTCCAAAACCCAAGGTTATTTATGTCTGACAGGAGGAAGATGGAAATTTTATTTTGAATGTTTGAATAACTTGTAGATTGGATACCAATTTTCCTTTCCAGTGCTGCTTTGTTCCTCATTTTGTATCTATATACTTCCTTCTAGAAATGGCTAGGTATGAGCTTACACTGATGTATGATTACAGTCTGTTACACCCTAGTTTGCCACAGACATTGCTAAAAAGTTTAGCTTTTATCTTTGGAATAGCTGGAATTTCAAGCTTTTAAATGCCTATGGCTGACAAATATCATGACCTCTAAAATATACTAAGGTAAATGTCTATATTTTTTAAGCTGGATACTACAAACAGACCATAAAATAAACTAACTAATTTTAACAATAAATATTAAATAGGTAAATATAATCTGAATGTAGTTTTCCATAGTGACATAACAAAATATAACTCTCTACACAGAAAAAAAAAAATTGTATATTGTATGTCTACAAAAACTATAGTCTTTGGATGCATAAAAACTTACAGCATATTTTCATTCAATGTTTGTAGTACTAGCTGGAAACATGCAATCCAAACCAAATAGTAGTCTGAACATCTCTGATAGGGTACTTCTCTGGGATAACAGTATGTGTTCAGACAGTGAATGGACTCAGGGGAATCTTGGACAGTGCAACCAAAAAATCTTTACTTCTGAGATTCAAATGCACACCCTTAGCAAAGCAGACAGCAAAGTGAGGTTTCAGAACTAGTCTGAAAGTTAATTTGATAAACCCTGAGTATTTAACTGGGAAAAGCAAGTCAAATTATACCTCAAACATTTAAGACTGTCAAGAACTATATTAATTATCATGAAAGTTTGGACATACTTTAAGCAGAAAGAAGTTTCCCTAATTCTTTACTAATATGATTACTTGGTTATTTATCAATTATATATCAGCCATGAATTTTCAGCTTGCATCATCACTAATGAAGTGGTATAACGTTTACTAGAAATACCTGTAATATATTTTGTGCGACAAATTTTTCAGCTATATGGCTATAGTATAGATAATGAATAATAGTTGAACATTCTCAGAGTCTTTCACCTAAAATAGGATAATAAATCTGTCACAATACATCCTTAAGTGGAATATGGAACATATGGTGATACACTAAATATCATGGGGGAAACAAGAGAAAATGTGAGGTGTCAGTGACCACAAAAACATCGAGTTCCTAGTGTTTCAGAAAACTGAACTGGGATAGAAGGTTTTCATTTCAGGATGAGCATATACCAAATACTACTTCCAAGTGCTACGTGAATAGTGAAACAGGTAAATTGCAAGCTCAGGAAATCTGCCCAAGCGATCCATTTCACAGAATTAAATATTAGTGTACTTACAACATGTGATCTCCATGAGGGGAAAACCTGCAATACATTCCATGTGGAATCAATGGCTACAACACTGTGACTTTATTAAGCCATCTTGCCACAATGTCACTGATTTGAAAATACACATAAAACATGAAGATATCACCCATGCTTAAGAAAAACTATGTTCACAGGTCTCTCCAGAAAAAAAAAAAAAAACAGGTTATTTTGATGCCAAGCAAGGAGCAATTTAGGTTAGCACCTCAAAATTTGCTGTAATTTTACTTTATGTTCTGTGTTGCTCTATGCACAATCTGTTTACCACAAGGCTCTCTATTCAGTAATTTACTAGAAAATCAGTGCCAAAGTCCACCATTTTTTGTAAGTTTACAGTCTGATTACTAGATTAAGAGGACATTTTAGAAACATCACTAAAAAACATATTTTGATTGTTATTTCTTCTGAAGGCTTCTGTTAGTCTTCATTTCTTTCCCTTGGATCACCAGGACTCTGAGCCAAATAGGAACTTCCAGTAAAGATGGTAGCAAGACATTGCAAAGGTCTCCAACTCTGAAAAGTCAGCATAACTTTCCAGCTATTGATTCTGCAAATCAAGAAACTCAGAAGCTGCTACAAGTAAATCCAAATCATATAAATATGAGGAACATGAAAGTTCCAATAAATAATTCTTGTCAAAGTCGAGTCTATAAACAACTTGTTAAACCATGTCAAGCTGTCAAACATTCTTTATGTTTTCAGTCCCCTTTTCAGTAGAGGAGACAAAACAAGGACTTGCTGATATTACCCTATAGAAGGCTGCTGGACATGCTGGTGCCTTTCCAAAGGTCCTTAAGAACTTTGAAACAGAAAGAAGGATATAGAAAAGTTTTGTTACAATACTCATCTCTCTGGAAAGCTATTCAAAGAATATACAGCTGGAAAAGTTTGGATCTTGGAAGCAAGAAAGCAGTTAAATCGACTCTCTAGAAGTCATTATTTTTGACAATACAGTGCCTGTCATAGCTTGTTAGAGAGCTTCCTTCTCAAGCAACCAGCCATGGAAACAGTTGCCCTAATAGAGCAATCAGAGATAATTTAGTCAGAGCTCTGGTAAAGTTCTAGCATAGTCCACTTTTACTAAATACAGCTACTGAAAGAAATTCAAGAACATTTGCATTAGTTACATTTAATTGTAAAGTTTTGCAGGGAGGGATGCCTGACAGTTAAGCTTATTTCTATGCTATCAAGCATCCTTAACTTCCATAGAACTCTTAGAGTGTTCAAGAGTAGAAAATCTGTATGCTTAATCAAATTTCTGAACAAATTATTTGCTCAAGAATCACTACCTCTCACCAGTAATCTACCTACAGTCTCATGCAAGTTTATACTTGCAAATGACATTGCACTTGTTATTGAGCCTGATGCCTAGAAACCATCGCTTCAGCTTTCTCCCAGAACAGGCAAAAAATCATTGCTAGAAAAGGTGAGAAGTGGTGGGAAGTCATAAAATGCCTCAAATTTTTTTTCAGGAAAGCAAATTAAATTCCTGAATCAGAGTACAATTCAGGTTGGAAGGGACTTCAGAAGGCTATCTAGATGATCCTTCTGCTATGAGTAGAAGCAGCATGGAGAAAGGACAAAGTTAGGATTGCCTGCTGAAATGTGTTGTAATCTGACTAAAAGCCACTCACAGCTGCCAAACACATTTTGAGAAGAAGCCAAATACAAAAGTCCAGACCTACCCATTAGAAGGTAATGGGAACTACCTGGGGTAGCACTGTATATGCCCTGAAGATTTTAAAAGATGGATTTGTCCTATCTAAAGCGAAGAACTGTTCATCTGTTTGATATAAGAGCCCTCATACATAGTTGATCCCCCCTGAAATAAATAGCTCTTTGAGAGTAATAAGCAGTGCATTAAACTCAAATCCAATTCCTTGGCTTTCAATACTATTGAGCATTCTGCCATCCAAATATTAAACATGAAGCAGCTGCACTATAAGAGTGCCAGAAATTTATGGCCAATAAAGATCCACCACTCAAGAGTAACATAAACAAAGCATAAGCCATCTGCCTAAAATCCAGAAAACTGTTTAGAATATGTGTCTCAAATCTTTGGGCAGAACATAAAGATCTCACATCTTGACAGTATTTAATATAGTATCCAGTAGTATCCTAAATAAGAAATGAATATTTAATCCCACATAGGAATGCCAGAATTTACATTACTTTGCCAATAAAAGTCTATCTAAAACTAATTTGCGGCCAAAGAAGTTACAAAATGTGTACACATTTTCTGCATAAGCAAGGATAGTATTTTTAACACAACTTCAGAGAACTTAATAATTCTCATTATTAAACAATTCTGGTTTGTGCAGTGATCTAGGTAATGTCAAAGAAATTCCATAGGTTGTTCCAGAATCTACAGTAGGTTTCCTATAAATAAATAGTGTGTTGTTGTTTTTTTGGAATGTCTAATTGTAAGACAGAAAGAAAATTTCAAGACATACTTCTAGAGAGAGATGTTATTATATAAATCATTGGGTATTTCAAATTATATATAAGGTGTTTTTAATAATTTCTGCATTTAATTTCAATGGGAAATGGATCTACCATTTTCATAAAGGTTCTCTCATACTGCAAAATAAACAAAAACCAGATGATGGAAAATTTCTACTATTTATATCAGAGATAGCGAAAGCATGTGGTAAGAAAATAATGTGTAAAAACTTTATTTAACCTGTGGAAGTTGAAAACTTCAACTTCAAACAAGAACTAGTGTTCTTGTTTGTTACTAGGAATTAAAGAATCACTTTGCCTTTTCAAATAAATAAAATTATAATAGTTCTACAGAAATGTGAAAAAATAATTATTTCCATCAAATCCTCTGCAAATGTTCAAGTTTTACATATAAATCTGAAGAATTTGCAGTTGTTAAAAAAAGATCTGCATTGCAAATTGTTAAAGCAAACCTCATCCTAGAGTTATGTGTGAGGATGTTGAACAGTTTTGTTTAATTTGACTTTTTTCTCAAAGATTCCTATGCTTTGCAAATGCAAATTATCCACAGTATTCAGATCATCTTATAGTCTGATAGATATGAACTGCCTCTTAATTTAGAGATCACCACTAAACAGATTTCTGAACATTCACTTATACCATGCAGCAGTCTTACTTCACGGAGATAAGCTATCTTACACCAGAATGTACCATGAAATGTCACTCAGAGATTTTTTATCAGAGAATTTACTTTTCTTCACAAAAATATATATTTTTTAAAATTAGTTTTACTACATCTCTTATGGACCACAGGGTGTAGTTATCAGGTACAATAAAAAATTGTGTATTTCTGATGCATTTTCTGACCCTGATGCAATCAGTCTAATGTGGGCTAAATTTTCCTGAATAATTTCCTAATGTGATGTTATTTATAGTCATTCAGAACACCACAGGGGCTCTATCATAATTAAGGTTTAACACGGCAAGAAGGAAAAGGACAGATGGCCATCTAGCGCTCACTGTGAGAAAGACAGGTGATCAAAACGCCCCATTTGACAGTGACTTTGCATGTCGTTATGAACAACAATGTTTTCAGACAAGCCTCACTCTATTTTTGCAAAGCTGAAACCTAAAATTCTGTCTAAAACACTGGAAACCATAATAATAAAAAACAAGCGCATTTCACTGCTTAAGTTATATCTTTGTGTCTAGACTTTGACAGCACACTCAGCAGGGTGGAGCATGAATACTGGGGCATGCAGCTAGAATTTTCAGACTCTCTCAGGTGCTGCATAAATACACGTTTTATTTTGGTAGCTGCCAAGTGCTTGACTCGTTTGGTTATGTAAATAATACCAACTGATATGCTGATATGCCCAATTCCTATTCATAGGATCATTGAATGGTTTAGGTTGGATGGGACTTTTAAGACCATGTAGGTCCAACCCTACTGCCATGGGTAGGGACACTTTCTGCTAGACCAGGTTCTCTGGGCCACCTCTTCCAGTGCCTCACCACCCCCAGCACAGTAAATAATTTCTTCCAAATATCTAAACTAAACCTACCCTCCCTCATTTTAAAGCCATTCCCCCTTGTCCAATCACTTCATGGCCTTTTAAAAAGTCCCCCTCCAGCTTTCTTGTATGTCCCCTTTAGCCACTGGAAAAAACAAATGAAGATTTCTTTCCTTTTCACATGCATAGGCTCTGTGAAGCCTGTGACAATTCTAGGCTGCTCTGCAGGAGGGTTACGCCGACCAGCCTTGCAGATCTCTGCCGTGAAAACTCAACAGGCACACCCTGGAATGTGAGGTCCAAGAATGTGCTGCAAGACTCGGGTCTGGTCTTGCTCTGAGGACAGCATTGTAGCCATAGCAAAAAAGATAAAGACAGATGTAATAGGATTCTTCAGCTGCAATATGACCTGGTACTGAACCAGAGCAAGTATTTACAGAAGATCCGTAAGTTAAACCATTCTTATGGCTGTCATTACATGTCAGGGTGGAGCTATTGTTGCAATTGGATCTTAATGTTTGCCTGTACATTCTGTGATGGATTCAGTGAAAAAAAAATCACATTCCACCACAAACAAAAGTCATTTTGTTTCCCTCAAAGGCAAAAGGAATCCTACTATTGACTCTGGCAACATTACAATTCATACTAAATTAACTCATTTCTGCTCATACATATTTATCATGCCAGTTTTCCTTCAGAGAAATGTAGAAATTATCATAGACTCACAGAACATGTGAGGTTGGACAACACCACTGGAGGTCATCTCACCGCCCATGACCTGCTGAAAAGAAGGGAGAAGCTCTTCTGACACCCTAGTAACTGACAGCACTACTTCGAAACACAAACTGAATCTTTTGCTAAATAGCAATACTTTAAATACACTTTCTACTTCAGTGTGCTCTGCCTGTCACTGTGTGATTCCACATAGAAATCAGTGGTACTGACTGAAATCCTTCAGGAAAAATGACAACCCTTCCTGGGAATAGAAATCTTTCATGAAAGCTATTTCTAATGCATCTGAAGATGCAAGAGAAATAGCTAAATATCTCATCAGTGCACATTCATTAGGAATGGCCCTTTTGCGCATAGTGAATTTTAATTAACATTACCTTTGTCCCTGCAGGGAATACTGCAAGTGGCAGCTGAGTTCACTACCTTGCTGGCACTGGGTAAACACCATGATGTCTGCCACCAACATGGATCTCTTCTGCAATCACATGTGGCTTCTTGTCCCACCTCTGCCTCATTTGTTAATTATGGCCATGGAGAATTATGCCATCAAGCTTTATTTGAAGGTACTTCCAGCATAAAGATGGAAGAAATTAAGTGACATTATAGCTAATGAGGGACCACCTGAGCCCTATAGCAATTTCTACAGTCATATGGGATCTGGTGGGCTATTCAAGAATATAGAAGAAATATCTGAAGTGATTTAATTCATTAAATAATTCCCTAGGTTCTCACTAAGTACTACATATACACAGGTCACAGTGTTCTCCTTCTCTTTTTTCCAGTGTACAATTAATGAGACAGCATACTGGGGAGCAGTTGGATTTAAATATAAGAAGAGATACCCCATATGCAAATGTCCTGAAGGTAGCCCAGGAAGGCATTCTACAGGAAAACTATCAGTGTAACCTGGCACTACAGCATTTTCCAATCTAGGAAATCTGCACTTATATGAGATAAGAAAATATTATACTAAACAAAGGGGAAATCTTTTAAAAACTATCTCAAGGTCTCGAAATACATCCTTCAACACAAGTAAGGAAAGATATGCCTAAGTCCCTGAAATATTTAGAAGAATTCCATCATCCTCTGCTCCAAATCTTGCTACCCTGTGACATTTTCAAAGGACCAGGTTCAGTCTTAAGAGAGCTGCAATGAACACCTCACTGTAAAGAAAATAGCAGGACTTGATTATGATAGGAACACTACAAGGCCTTATGACTATGTACAGTATATACTCTAGCTCTTCTCACTTCATTGTCTAGTAAGGGATGGTGTAGAAAACACAGATAGCACTGTAGCTCATTCCAGCCTAACCTGCCAGGTTTCCTTCTTATAAAACCACAGGAAAAGAAGTAGGACCCTTAACTCCTGTCTTACCCACATCTCATAGTATAGACATAGTCCAAGAGCCTAAACTTGCTCCTTTACTCCATTTTAAATAAATACTCCATTGGTTGTACCTTTTACTTTTTTTTTTTTAGAGATTGAAATGAGAGACAAAACCCCCTCACCCTCCCCTAAAACTAGAGGACAGCGTTCATGGCACTCTTTGATTGGGGCAGAAGGCAAGCTCTTTGCTGTTGATGTAGGTTGCAACTACATCAATAACTAATGGAGAGCAAAAGGGGAATTTATGTTGTGAAGTCTCCTATGGTCCATGTGAACATAAAAATACAGAAGTACACCTACAAAGAGATCCATCAGAAACAGGGACCACTTCAGTTGCTCTTCATATGTTTCACAGCACCTACATTCAAGGAAAGAAAAACCCTTCAGCTATCAAAGGATGAATCCTAGCATGATCTTACCTCAACTTCATGTCTAACTCCCTTATTGGCAGTGTATCAGAACAGTTCATATTCTCTGTATATTTGTTTTTACCTTATACTGCTCTGAAATAGGGTAGAATTTGCATGTTTTCAAAGAATGGTTTGGGTTGGAAAGGACCTTAAAGATAATAGACAGCATCTACTAGATCAGGCTGCTCAAAGTGCCATCCAGAGTGGCCTGGAACACTTTAGGGCATTTTCCTTTTAGACAAGAGAAGGGAGACAGGTACACAGACATTTCTTTCTTTAGCTGAGATCTGTGGTAGAGGGGACAGGTGAAAACCCTTGTGGTCGCAAAGCTCAGTGTCATTACTTTTCAGAATTCTGGCAAATATACACTGTCCTATGATGTAAAATCAATACATGAAAATACACTTGTGAGAGTAATTAAATTATCTTGCACTTGCCTGTTTACTGAATTTTCTTCATTTTCTCCAGTAATGCATAAGGCTTTTGAAGCTTTAGTTTTCAAAATCTTACTACCAACTTGACAGAAGCTTAATACATTGCATTTTACTTTCTTAGAGGTTTCAAGGATTTCCTGATTCATTTTGAGCTGCTATTAGGTGTAATTTTGCAAATGAAGCAGCTTAGGAGATAGGATACAGAACCTACAACTGTATGTCTATGGTGGCCTTCTGTCAATACTGATTACAGTAAATGAAAACAAATTGGAATTCCAACTCCGCTTGCTAACTGAAGGCAACAACATCAAAAACTACCTTGACAACTGACATCCAAGTTCTGATGCCCCAACGAAATGGGTGGAAGAAGAAGTACCAGACTCCCTTCTTATCCTTCTGAGACAGGGTTGGATCACTAGATAATTTGTGGAATTATATACTACCTATAGTCAATGACCAAATAAGGAACTTCACTTTACAGGATTGTCAATCTATCACCTTTTGGGAGCTTTAAGTTCACTTAAAAAAATTAACTTTAGCAGAAAAGGATGTTATTGCTTTTACTGAGGTCACTGAAAGGGTAAGATCATTCTCAGTGATGCTAATGTGAAGGTACAGGGGTGACAGGAGTTAATTGCACAGTTACCACTCTATTATTGATTTATACTCTCCTGACATTTACAGAGAAATAAAATAGAGTTTACATTTTACACATTCTCACAAAATACAAGACACATAAACTACTGTAGAGAGCTGGAATTCAAATTGTTACATGCAAAGGAATAAAACTGAGAAAAGACTTAATATCTCTCTGTTTCATTCTATGAAGTATTAAAACTATAATTAGGGACTTTGAATTAAAGCACAAAAAAGAGATTCATCTACTGAAAGAGTTTATTCTTCCAATCATTATGTGCATATACAGGTGTTTTGCCTCTCTAATTAGCACAACTCCTGTAATTAAGGTCCACAAGAGGTTGCATACATATATTTCAGCTACACATTTTTACTCTGTCAGAAATTAGATGAGACATGAATAAAAATGTATTCATGTAAATTTACCTGTTTGAACAGTGGCAGTACATTTACAAAAGTTCTTCTTTCCCTTAAAGGAGTTTCTTTTGGCAGCCTATTCAGTGTGTTTGGTCACTTTTGCTCCTTTCAAGTCAGGATAAGCGACTTTGAAAGTAAGATATCTCAAGAAGCTTCATCTGATACCTTCTTCAGTAATAGGCTGAACTTAAACTTCATTTAAGTTTCGTGTTTATGAATCCCCTCCCCTGTTTCACACAACCCTGTATGTTGAATGATTTTTGGGAAGAGATGCTTCCAATAGAGAAGAAAGTCTGAAGTTCTCTTAGTACACATTTTCAGCTCTGAGGCTTAAACACAGCAACACAAGATGAATCTGGTGTACACAGTAGTTCAGATGCAACACAGGCCCTTTCTTATGTGAGTCTGGCTTTCTCTCCAGAAGTTCCATTTGCTACAACATGAGGAACGTCCCATTACACTAGGTACATGAATAAGCAAATGGAACACGGTGATATTAGAACCTTTGCAAAATATCACACAGTAAGTCTACTTAGAAAGCAAAGGAAGTAGTACATCTAAACAAATGTATAAATATGTATAGAGATCATCCCTCAAAGACAAATCAGCTGTTCTGTGATGATGGTCGCAGAAACAATAGAGAAGCAGCTGTTTCCCAAGTACTTCTTTCTCAGAGCATCCAGTGTATTCCATCCACACTGGGGAGAAAATTTCCTTTCGATGAACTCTTTCCCTTTCCTCATGCTTCTTTTGGTTTACATCTTTTGTATTAAAAAGGCAGGCCAATAACTCTTAAAACAGCTATTTGGTAATGAGTTTGATGCATTTCATTTCTTCTAACCAACACATCATCTGGACTTAGATGGTCTTTTTGTTTCCTTTTCTCAGGAAAAGGTGGATACTGTCAAATTCACCCATGTTAACATGCTACCAAACCACATACAAAATTTCTAGGATAAACCGATCTGAACACTTCACTAAAACATCCTACTGTCAGGCTGGCAAAAACATACATCAATCTTTCCCATTACATGAAAGAAAACACTGTGTACAAATCAGTATGAGAAAACAAACCAAAACCAGTACTATTTTATGTAGGGTAATATAAGTTACGGAGTGCTTTTTATTTTTATGCATTTTATGTGCATTACTTATTTTTATGGTGATCCCAGTATATTTCATAGGGTTAGTGACAAAATTTTTAAAATCATTTAGTAAATAAATATATTGGTTTTTTGCTACCTTAAGTGATGTTTGATGCTACATTTTTAAATTAAGCTTTATTTTTAAGCAAAATATTTATATAAATGACAAATTTAAGTTCACCATCTAGAATGTAAGAATGCCCATACTGCAATGATATTCTAGGTTAGACTTAGGGGAGGCTGTATTATTTCACATAGTTCTCTCTGAAAAGGAAAATGTGAAAGCTATGTTAAACAGCATTCTTAAAAATAACTACTTAAATGCCAAAATGCCATTCTTCTCCATTTTCATTATCTTAGAAATACAAATAGGCTCATATTATTAACACAAATCTTACACAGTAGAGTTTGATTATGTGTGCTGAATGTGGCTGAGCTCTGTGCAGAGTATGAGGAATACATACACATTATTCACTGTTCTCCCTGGGTTCCTCACAGCTTTGGTAGTTCTATGACCACATGAAAAGCTGAGGTACGTAGAAAAGGGCCTGCCCCTTCTGGATTTGATAACTTCAGAACTTGAAGACAGTGATTCTTCTCCCTCAGGAATGACTAACATTATACAATGATTTGGGTTGGAATGAATCTTAAAGATCATCTAGTTCTTACACCTTCAATATCTCCAGCACTGTAACTAGCCCAGAATATAGCCACTTACCTTCCGCTGCAGCCTTGGACATTATACCTCCTGCTCAGATCTCCTATCATAACTGGCATGCATGCCCAGTACTATCAAAATCATCTAACAGGAAACAAGCTGATGTAATTTTGACACAGTTGGCAGCAGATGTGAGGAACTGGCAGCTTTAAGCTTGCTGGTGGCAACATAAGAAGAAGTTTTTGGAGCAAAAGTGACTTGGGACTGGCCAAGTTCTTCAGCACTCACCTGGCTCTGGCCCTTCAGCCTCACCTCCTATGGCCAACACTTGGGCCTTCTCCTGTGCTAAAGACCTGACCATGTGTTTCTGAGACAACAGCACTGAACTGGTTAAAGTGCAAGCAGTTCAACTGAAGCCATTGGGAACAAGTTGGTCAGATTTTCCTAAAGCAGCACATTTCAGCTGAAGATGAACCACTGTGGTTTGCATGGATTGAAGAGAATGTGAGGGAATACTAAGAAAAGTAAATAAAACCATGAGTATTGCCATGAGTCTCTGCCTCCACTTAAAAGGAGGTGATTTGCAAAGGGGAAAAGTTAAATTTTTTAAAAACTAATTTCACACCCAAATGGGCTCCAAACCTATTCTGCAATTTTTAAAGTTCACTGCCAAGAACAACGCACTCTGGAATGCTTTAAAACAATCTGGTAAACTTTAAAACCTAGACAAAATTTAATTGTCTTGTCTTCTCTGCATCATTGTGATAATAAAAATAGCCTAGACATACCACATAGTTTTAACCATAATTATTTACAGAGGAATAGAATTTCTTAAAAGGTTCATTAGACTTCTAGGGTGCTTTTTACCCATGGAACCTGACTGAAAACAGAAGTTTTCATCAGTTGATGTAATGGAGATTGCATTATTCCCAACTCTCAGCAGAAGATGACTTTCATACACCATGTCTACACTGTCAATATCAATGTCTACACACTGTTTAGCAGTATACACAGTGTGAATTATACTCACTTATCAGTAAAAGATAATTTTCTTTTTCCATGCCTACATTTTGAATTCAATCTCCTCTAACTGAATCAATGAGTTGGAACTATTTTGTGTACAAGTTATGTATCAGATGCACGCTCATCCCATTAATCTCTCTTGCAGCCAGTTTCATTTTTTGCTGTGTTTTCATATCAGTACTGTTTAAATCTCTTTCAAGAACAACGTTCTCTGCTTCCCTATCCTACAGTTTCCAAGGTATTTCCCTGTATCATCAGGCAGGCAGTCCAATGCAACCATTGCATACTCATAGAGGGAGAAGTCTCTCCTTGAGTTAGGATCATTTCAAAGTAGCCCATATTGCACAGACCATGTAGACTAGCAGACATATATTTATGCTAAAATTACCATGCATACCATGCAAATCCTTCTGATCGTTTTTGTAGATAAGCATGAGGTATATTCTAAGTCAGATGATATACATCAAATAATCAAAAAACAACACGCTTCGCATGTATAGACCAATCAACGAATCCTTAGACAGCTGATCTGCTATGACCAGTGCTTTTACATATGACGTGTTGAAGTACTTACAATAACTATGAAATGTTTTCCCTTTCATCTTTTGTTCATGCATGCATTTTTCAGCATGCATTTTGTGAGGAAACTAATCCTAATTTTCATAGGGTATATAGCAACAGGATCAAAACTATTTCTCCAGATATGCAGCTACTGTCTTCAGCTGGGGAATAATTTTCATTCTATATGTTCTCGTTACATCAGTGGAGCATTTGTGCTTCCGAACTCCTGCTTAGTCGGGCTGGATTTTTAACCAGAAAAACAAACACAGTGAACATGATTCATGCTCCTACACATTCACTATAGGCGTGTTAGTGACACCGTCCTAGACCATGATATGCTCCACCACGCCCTTTAGTTGGAGGAGCAGAAGACGTGGGTTTTTTTTTTTGTTTGTTTGTTTGTTTGTTTTTTTCCAGGGAACGAATTGCTAGAGCCACTGACATGAGTCAGGTGGAGCAAACGGGAAGGGGATCCTGGCGCATACACTCTCACTTAGCCCATCTATCTGTTTGTGGAGCGAAAGGGCCGAGATGGGGACTGGGGTAGGGCCGGCGGTGAACGAAGCGTTCGGGCGGCGTCCAACCTTTCGGCCGCCCGCCGAACGAGACGCGGGACTCCCCGCTTGTGACACTTGGCACAGGCTGGCGGGATTTTGCCCACTTTCTGACACGCAGGCGGGCGGCTGGGAGCCCCTCGGTGCCCGGCGGCCTCGGGCGGGCGGCAGGTGCCGGGCGGCAGGCGGCGGGCAG
>VWZN01010508.1:109035-122509 GCA_013396955.1 Regulus satrapa | reverse complement strand
CCTCCCGCCTCCCTGCGCTGCTAATGAGGGGAACGGCCGAGGGAGGGAGGCGCAAATCGTCTGAAAAGAGAGGCAGAAAATTACCGCGGGCAGCCGCCACGAGGCAGGTTTTGTTCGGCCGCTCTGGCAGTAAACTCGTGTAATCTGCAGTCATTAGCATAATCTTCAAAGATCTTAAGGGGGATAATCTTTAAAATGCCTGGGGTGCTCGCTTGTGAGGCTCCTAAATAGGATATCGTCGGAGGGCCGGCGATAGCCTTTGAGGGCTCTTTCTTGGGATTCGAGGGGTTCCTCTCCGCCTTCTGCTGTGGCGGACAATAATGCGATCTCCGCCTGGATGGGGGTCAGGAGAGCACTGCGGCGCTGAACACTCAGACCTGCTCTCTGGCGGGCTTTTAATTTACGAGGGGCTAAGGCATATATTTTCCCTCGAAGTTTACTTTTCGTCAAGGGTAATTATCTCACTTGCATTTGAACTCTTCGGGGGACTAGAATGAGTTTCCAAGAATTCGATTCCCCTGCCTGAAATCTATAGCTCTTTTGTGCGAACCTCCAGAGCTCTGGAAATGAACAACCCAACCCGCGGTTTGCAGAAATGTTCATTGCAGCGAAGGGCGTGTTCGGAGAACACAAACAGCACCCACAGATAGTTGCCAAGGGCACCTAATACATCTTTGCATTACACCTTGAACCAGTTTGCCCGTATCTCCGAGTTTTTATTGCACGGATCATAAATGATTGTAAAGTCTGCAAATCTTTCATGAAATCCTGACAATTAGTAGTTTAGCCAGGGAATCTGTAAAGAAACCAGTCTCTAATGCAGCCCTTGAAATCGGTTCACAGCCGCGTGGTGCCGGCGTAATCTGACGATTTAGAGTTTTAAGGGGTTTACGGCTTTTCTTTTTCTTTTGAACAATGCACTTTCACTCTGTTTTTCGAAGCAACAAAACGCAGAAACCTTAGTACAGAATGCTGTCAGGTGCTCTCTGATCAGAGGAAGGGGGAAAGGGCTCTGCAGAAGTCAGCTTGAACGCTCGATACCAGAACCTGTAAAATTAGACCGCGTTTCCCATTTATGGTTTCGGGTAACCACATAAAACTGTTTCTTTAAACCGGTTTGGTCCTGATAGTTTCCTGTATTGCGCTTTTAAAGTCAGGAGCACCCCGTGACCCCAAGTGACTATAGTTCCCGGCAGCCGTTTAGATGGTTTTTGAAGGCACGTTGGGGTCCTTTATCAATTATTCGTGATAACAAAGGAAAGGCGCTTGCCTTAAGATGGGAAAGTTTTTCAAGGGAAGCTCCTGCGAGGAGAGAAGTGCCTAGTTCCCCATAAATGATTTACGAAGGATGGANAAAAAAAAAAAAAGCAGCCCAGGGGAGGGAGAGAGGGCACACAAACAGTTGCTTCACCCGCAGGTTAATGATACCGGAACGAAGCGAGAGGAGACCGGGCGGGTTGCCGCGATGGGCGGCCGCCTGTTTCCGACCCCAGCCCCTGCCCCGCCGCCCGCAGAGGCAGCTCCGCCAGCTCCCCTTGTTTTCTCCCCGAATAAACTGCCTGGCGAGGGGTTGCCGAACGCTGCTGGGAGCAGGTCGGGAAGGGCAGACCCTCGCAGATGTTGCCCTGCGGGAGCGTGCCGGGCTGCTCGCCCGGGGCGGGGGTCGCTGGCCCCGCTGGAATGAGGGGGCTATGCCGGCGGCCGCAGCCCGGCGGGCAGCCGCCCAGCAGGTGTCTGCGGACACAGCCAGACGCAGCCAAGTGATTAGAGTGGCTTCTTCAAAACGGCACAGAGACCGTACTGTCTGGGACTTTTCCCTTGAGGTCAACGCCTGGAAATATTCGTTATCTCCGCAGTAAAAGGCTTCGTGGGTTTTCTCCCCTCGGCACCGTGTCCCAGCCCTGCTCCCCGGGGTGTAGTTAGGGAGAGATGTGGGGAGCAAAAGGGGCATCTCCTGCCTGCCTCCGATGGCCCAGCTGGTGCTTTCGGAGGTCCAGGGCAGAGGGATCTGGCCGCTGCCCTAGTGTCTTGCATTATCCTCAACAGAGGGCGGGAGGACTGGAGGTGGCGTGAGCCCCCACCCTTGAGGGAAGCGGGAAGGGCTCCCGGCCGTGGGCGCTGGGGCAGTTTGCAGCTGCTGCGGCTCTTAGGGCGGTCGCATGATTTCATCGTGGACGTGACACGTGAAAATGCTGCTTCAGAGGTAGCTCTGGCGGCGGGGTGACCGTCAAGGGACTCTGTGCCGCGCCCCACTCTTCCTCAAAAACGCTGGTAACTATGAGAGGCAACCGCTTCATAAAAAACCACTTAAAGAGACGCTGAAGCCGAAATGAAAACCACTAGTTACATTAAGGTTAAATCAAATGTGGCCTTATGTGATGAGAAATACGCGCGAATATTCCCCTCACAGGAAAGAAATTCCATTTACTCTTTTGCAAGCTATTTGCTTTTGAACAAAGCAGTACCTTTCCCGCAGAAAGAATAATAATAACGTTTGTATACGCTGAAGGGACCGGAATCAAAACGTCTTGACCCCCTCCTCCCTCCCCCCTACCCCTCCATCAAATCTACCCACATCTGGATACAAGTGTAGGAATACTGTTGCCTCAGATGATCACATGGCTTTAGCGTGTTAACTTTATTTAAATTAAGACAGCAAAGAAACTCCGACATATCCTCTTTATTCATCTAAGAAAACTGGTTATTAGCCCACGGCATATGCCCGAGATTCTCTGAAGAGATGTAAAAAACAGCCCTCACGTAAGTGACAGTCACTTTTTAAGCCGGCTATTTGTGCCTGCGGATTGCTCTGAGGCGCGCTGGAGCCAGCAGCAGTAACGTTTATTTCACTGTCAGTGCTGCCCTTGCCTGCAGTATTTTATCTGCGGCAGGAGATGGGCAAGAACTCCTCAGAAACTAGTCTTCCTCAGCCACTTTTATTGGCCTTTTAAAAACCGCCTCTGAAATAACACCGGAGGGCTTTGGATGTGTTCGCACCTTCTTTGTGGCTACCTGGACAATTATTTCCAGTGATTATTATTATTTTGTAATGGGGGGGAATTGTCAAGCAAAATTCTCTTTATTCCCTTCAAGGGACAATCGAAAGCCCTTAGAAACTGGATCCAGAGTTTTCACGGGCAAATTCTGGAAATGAGGAATTGGCCATCTTAACGAGATCCAACAGCATGGCAAGGTACCGCCGGTAAGAAAGTAGAGGAAACCCGCTGATCTGCTCGCTGGGGAAACCAATCAATCACCGGCCGCTTTCAGAGACTGGAGGAAGAGAACATTTTTCATATTTTTTTTCCAACCTCTTTCCTGTGTAGAGCCCGTGCAGACCCTCTCCTGTGAGAGCGTCGTTAAATCACTGACACGGGTGCGCGGGTAGGGATGTCAGGCGTGTTCACGCTCCCACGGCGAGGCAGCCCCTTCTTACGGGGAGTTTTGTCAGTCTTACGTGGGAACCTGTGCCAAATACCCACCCGAGGAGGCCCCCCCCGCATGATGCGTGGAGTAATAAGACACCATCCTTCCTTGAATTATTTCCCTTCTTCCTGATGCCTCTGTGGGTGTAACCGGGTAGTATCATTAGCAAGGCGTTAATTATTGTTTCGAGTCTGTGAGCGTTCAGTGTCTGAAAACAACGGCAATTATTATTTTATAAACACTTCATCGTGTCACGACCTTCCCAGCTCTAAGAGGCCGGAGAAGTGTCTCTAGCTCAGGGAACCCAGAGTTTGCAGTGGATCCCCGTGTTTGATCCATTTCTTTACACAGCCAAACACCGAGCTAAAAAGAGGTGGCTTCTTCCCTCCCGTGACAGCTTCAGTGGAGACAAGAGAGCGACACCGGGACGGGAACATCGGAGGTCGGGGTGCCCGCAAATGTGCGGCCACTCAGCACGGCAGGGAGCTGAGGGCCGCGGGCGGGCGCTGCGGGGACGGCCCCGCGGACACGGGTCGTCGTTCTCCGGGCCCTGCGGAGCGCGGGGCTCGCCTACCGGGGCAGAGCAGGGCGGCCCTGGGGACATTTCCCCGCCCTTGTCACAGAGGCAAGGGCGACCGGCGGGGTACAGCCGCGGGAGCGGGGCACCGACCGCTTCCCGTCCTGGCGGCCGGGGGCGCTGCCGCGGAGCCGGCNCCTGAGCTGCGGCCGCGCCGTCGGAGGCCGAGGGACGGGCCGGCCCCGCCGGTAAGTTCCCGGGGGCCGGCGGCCGCCCGGTGACACAGCCCCGAGGGGCCGACGTGCCCGCCGGCACAGCTGCCGGCCAAACGGACAGCAGCCGGTTTGGGAGGGGGATTTTGTGTTATTCTTTTAAAAGTATTACTATTATTATATGTATTTTTTTTCCCTAAGTCGCCTGGTCACGTGTCCCTATTACCGGCTGCGGGGGCGTTGCGGGGAAGGGCGCCGCGCTGGGCGCAGCCCCGGGCCCCGGGGCGGGGTGTGTGTGCGTGTCCCCGGGAGTGCGTGTCCGTGTCTGCGTGTCCGTGTCTGCCTGTCCGTGTCTGCCTGTCCGTGTGTGTCCCGGCCGCACGGCTGCCTGGCGCTGTGCTGGCGTTTGGGGCTCCTCAACAGCCGAAGTCACAGCTTTGCACCGGGTTTTAGAAGCACTTACTAAAGGCTTTTTTGTTTGTTTATTTTTTGGTTTTGATTTTTTTGTTGTTTTGTTTTGTTTTGTTTTGCCTCCCTTATTGATTTCTCTGCTGTCGTCTTCATGGTCACCTGTGCAACAGATGAATTGTTATTGTAGAGATGTGCTAGTAGTAGCACTTGGCCAGAGCTGGATGCCTTGTTAGAGAATCCCAAAATATTTTGACGAAAAATAATTCAAAGAGAAAAATCCAAACACGAAACAAACAAAGCAATCCAAGGCTGAGTTTTGCAGGTGGATCCAGTTTTTGCGGTGCTGCAGGTGCACTGTTTACAGGGTATCTTTGATGAAAGCCAAATTCAGATGTTACACTTGTGACTTGAACATCTGTTCCTGTACCCTGAAATGGGCAATATAGTCAAGCATTTTGGAAAGTAGAAAGTAGATTACAATGGTATCAGTATTATAAAGCAACTTCACACATTTTTAACAGTGAATCCTATTCCATAGTTGACTATGGCTATGTTAAATTGGACTTTCCTTTTTGTGGGCCTTGTAAAGTGCTGCACATGCTTTGATTCATTGTGATTTCTCATCTGTATTACAAAGAAAGTGAAGTAATTTAACTTAGCATCTCTGTTAATTGATGCTGAGTTCATTAAAACTGAGCTAGTGAGTCAGACTTACTATGCTACACAGCTTTCAAATCCCGAGTCCTCTTGTGTGCCGAAAAAAACTATAAAGTGCTATGTCATTTCCCGTATTCCTTAAGAAGCCCTTACGTCTTATACAGGAGGCATATTAAACATTTATATATATGAAGGTGTTTTTCAAATATGATGAACAACTTTTTTGTCATTTCATTGTTTTCCTTTTTCATAGTCATATGGTAAGGTGAAAAGGAACAAAAAGCTTTGTGGTAGTTCGGCTTACGCTTCTCATTATCTTTCGGCTTCTGAAGTATTCAGAATAAAAACCAAAAAAGCACTATTTTCATGGTGTGGTACACTGTGTACTGTACCCCTCTCTCCTACTGAAAGACACCAGGCTGCCTACGTCCTCTTCATACATGTATTAAAAAGACCCTAAACAAACAGGTGTACGCAGGATCAGGATGCTGTTATCTTGTCCGTGCTGTTACCCTTGACTTTTGCAACTCACACATTTGGACTCTTTTCCTGGAATGGAAGTTTTGTGTTTCCTTAACACAAAGCAAAACTTTCTCTGCAGCTTGCCTCATTTAACAAGAGGAATATATTTTCTAAAAATTTTAATACTTAGTAGTAGGAGTTTAAAACTAAAGCAATACAGAGGTCCAGTCTGTTGTAAGTACTCCTAGGCAGCATATTGGGAAAAGCTTCAGGTGGCATGGAGCTACTGCTGCCCTCCATCCTGCCTCCTACCACGGAGAAGCAAAATGGGTTTCTTGTGGCTCAGCTGTAATGGCCAGTTCCTTGGATGGCCAGGTGGTCTTTACTTCTAAGTTGTGCATGTAATTAAATTATCGCTAAGCTAGTTCCCTAATAGAAGTGTCCTTTTATAAGCACTTCTTTGCTGCTCCCTTCCCTCAAGATAATGCCCAGTATTGCTTGTCCAGGTTTGAATCTCCAAATTAAATCCTGTTTGATTCTGCTGAGTTTCCCAAATCCTACAGTAGTGCAAGAGCAGAATTCAGTCCTTAAGCTTGACACAGCTTTGGTTTCAAACTTCATGTCACGGGCATATGGACTCCATACTACAAGAGGCTGCCTGTCTATTAAGACTGTGGTGAAAAAAGGGGGTCTGGTATGTCATCAGTGTTATCTGCAGATCTGCATAATGTACATCAATTACCACTGGCTATAGGAAAGAAAACATTACTTTAAACAATCTAATTCTTGGCAGGTTATTGATTAAAATATGCTTCCTGAAAAAAACCCAATTCAAGACTAGCAACGTGGCAACACATACGATGGGAAAAACATTTTGGTACATTTGGGAATTTAGCCTATTATAACAATAATTCATGACTGATTTAAGACTGCATCATTGGTATAAGGGTGTTCTGAGCTGAGCAGATTGTGCTTTTATATCTGTCAAATAGCAGAGGCAACCTACTCCATGTATTAATTGATAAATGGACTATTTCAATGTGGGGATCTCTCTGCCTCACTGCTCAGTGGTTTCAAAGACCCATTTCTTGCTTGTCAGCTTCAAAATTTTTTCTGATTTTTTTTTTTAGTTGTTTGGGGTTTGGTTTGTTGTTTTTTGTTTTGTTTTGTTTTTTTTTTTTTTCATTTAATGAAGTTTTTTAGTTCTTCAGAAGTCCTCCATTTCTGTGTTTGAAAATTAATATTAAGCGTGAAAATATGTGATTTGCCTGTGTTGTGTCAGATGGACAGGAGGTATGTCATGTTGGGTAACTGCATTACTTTGGTACAGCAAATTTGTAACATAGAGTGCTTTAGGATATAAAGAGAGGTTTGATTTGTCTGGTAAGTAGTTACCTGTTGTACATGGTAGTATATTCTGTAATAAAATTAAATTTCTCAGTGAAAGTATTGCTCCAACATAAAAGAACGTAAGGTTGAGGGAAGGCATGGCTCTTAGGTTTTAATGTATCTTAATGAATGATGCATTATATACATATCATGGTGAGAGAATAAGAGAAATGCATTTCTAACAGATATAGATGTTTGAATGTCTTGCAACAGCTTAGATTGAATCAAATATTTTTCATTTCAAATTCTCAATTTTAAGATAGCACACCCTAAAAATCAGGTCAGAATGGTGTGTGTAATGTCAGAACTGAGATCTATCAAACTGAAAGGCTCCAACAACATTTTCAAACCTTTCTCAATTGTCAATTTAAGTTAATTGAAAATGAAAGGTCTCGCTTTCAGGATTGGGCCATTTAAATAGAAGCCTGCTGCTTTCATTTTGCAGAAGGGCAATCTCCCTCCACATACGTGTTTTTAAAAGGTTCATTCATAATTCTCTCTTCACACTTCTATTGGAAATGACAGAATTCATTATTTTGAGTTCTTGAACTATTTTTCTGCAACTTGGGTGATGAATTGTATGAGATCTAGTTCATAACGTGGCACGGCAACCCACAAGATTTAAAATTCTCAAGGCTCGATTTGTCTCTTTCTGGCATTTGGCTGGCACAGGCGAGGGAAGCTTCCATGTGCATCTTCTGCCTCTTATAGAGCAGGAGGTTGTGTTTTTTGGTTTTTTGGGTTTTTTGTTTTGGTTTTTTTTTTTTTTTGGATTATTATTTAATACTGATCTAAGAAAAAAAAAGTAGCACCCTTGCTCGGTAATTCACTAGAGGTATCCAGGCAACAAGGACATACATTACAGTCAGTGGTATACAAGATGCTGTGAGAATTTTCCTTGCCTCCTGTTTATCTGGGAATCCAACTGCAATAGCCCTATACAAACAGTACTGTTTCCAGTGTCTATTTCTAAAATACGTTTTGTCTGTAGACTTCTGGGGGTTTATTTATATTTAGCTATCTGATGGAAGAGGATTTCTTGACGTTTATCTGTTCTTTCCTAAATAAAAGAATTTGGCTCAGGTGGGAGAGGGGGACAGAGACTCCATGAAATAACAAATACAGCTCAGCTTAGAATTGATGGTGCATCTGTGTGAATCTTGTAATGAGCATCCTCTGTTTGAGGGTAATTTTTGTCTGAGATTGCTAGGCTACATCAGCCTGGCTTGGACTTGGGGGAGACAGTAGCAATGCCACCAGTTACTTTCTGTCCAAAATAGGCCTTGCTGGCAGAGAGTTAGGGTGGTTGAATTTCCCTTTTTCTTTGTTAAATAAACATATTTTCACTGGCTGCTGAAATGTATCAACACTCAGCACTGAGTGGGACCAGTTCATACTCTCGGAGCTGGTCCAGATGCTTGAAGATTTCTGACTACAATGACCCAGTTGATCATATATCTGAAGGACTTTTTGCACCTCTGCAGCTACAGTTTGTTTGCTTGTTTCTTTATTTCTTTGTAAATTGATGACTGTGGTGAGATAGATAATTCTTATTGGTACCACCTGTTTCAGAATCATACCCCAAAGTGTCCTATGCTCTTCAGGATGATAATATTTATTTCTTTTGCAAGGAAATTCCAAACTAACACTACATTAACTGACTAAATTGCCTCACTAAAAGTCTAGACACTACTCAGACACATTAGACAGAAAAGAGATGTTGAGATGGTGACCATGTTTTGATTGCACATTAAGACACAATACCTGTCCTCTCTCAGTCCCTAACAGGTGTTAGCTTGTACCTGCTGTTGTAGTTACAAGGATAGAATTATGATTTTGGAAATGGATAGGATTTTGTACACCAAATTGTTGAATACTTCAACTGCTTGCTACTACGTACTCCCAACTGGTAAACAACTTGAAAACGTTATTTTCTGCTGGGCTGTTTGTTATGCATGCAGTGGCCCTATTAGTTGGCATAGAAATCCCATGCATTGGCTGCATGGGGAGTTACCCTTTGGTTCATGTTTCCTCTTTTGTCTTCACAAAATTGGAAGGAGGTTTTTTACTTAAAAGGAGAAAGCAATGCAGAGCTTTTACTGGTAGTTCTGATTTTGGTGCTAGGCAATATCTACCTAATATGTATGTGTTATTCCTATGTAATATTTCTTGCCTTTTGGAAGAACAGTGATATTTTTGACTTTCATGTCCAAATCCAAAGCATTTCCAAAATACTTTTATTTGGAAAGAGGCTGTAATGTCTTTCAACCCTTCTTGTCTCTAGTGATGTTTTAGAGTGTCTTACCCTGTATTATTGCTTGTAACTTTTCTTTTTTTTGTTGTTTTTTTTTTTGGTTGTTGTTTTTTGTTTTTGTTTTTTTCTGGTATTTTTGGGGTATTTTTTGTTTTTTGTTTTTTTAAGCTGGCAATCTGAGCTTTATTAATTATATTAATATTGAATATATAGTTTTAAATAGGGTTTTAGGGAGACTTAGGGACAATGCTTTAAAATTTACTTCAGTTTTGGAGTGCCAGAATTTAGACACACATAAGTTTAAGGTAAAACTTTACATTTGATCGTAGGAATATAAATAACTTTGGCTATGATAGTAAGAGGGGAAGAGTGCAAAGAAAGGCAGTCAGGTTTACAATGAGATTTGTCTTCTTATGCCTAATTTCAGGCTCTTCTAGATAAGTTACAGCAATACAAAGTAGTCCTTCTAAGGCTTTGGTTCTGACACGCACTTTGTGAGGAAAAGTAGATCATTACATCAATGACAAAACACTATCTTCAAAAATAAAATTAAAAATAAATAAATAGAATGAAGTTTATTTTTGAATTTTCCCAGAAAGAGCAAAAGGTAGCTTCAGGACTAGCAGGAAGAAATTAAGTTGAAAAAATGTAAAATTCACTAAGCTAGTTGCAGGTATAATACATTAGGACTGTAAATGGATTTTGTTTCTTTGTTTATAATGACTTTTTTAGTTTAAAGTGAATAGAGACAAATAGACTTTACCTCAAATAAAAGCTACTTTACTTAGGGTCTGTATCTTCTTTACTGTTGTCATTTAACATTCAGAGTAAAACCAAAATAGTATGAGCCGAAGCCCTGGTGCCCTGGGCTTTACCATCTCTACTGCATTAAAAAATGTGCGTGCATTCTGTACTTCAAGGACCATAAGACAGGTTGGAGCTTTTGGCTTAATTTAAGGTCCATCTTAGCCAGGTTTTTCAGGTTTCATTCAGATGCCTTTGTTTGCACACATGTTAGAGCTGAGAAGAAAGCGTACAAGCTTCCCTGGCGCAGGCTGATGCATTTTGCTTCCATTTTCTGGCTTGGCCGAACCAAGAGAGTTGTGAGGCATTAGCACTGCTTCCTTCTCCACTTAAGCTCTCACCTGTCCTAAAGGTGATTATCCCTATAACAAAGGTGCCAGCATTAATACATGTGCTTGGCCCCAGAGGAGATGGTCGCTTAAATGGCCAAATACAGGCAGACGCGCCTTGATCAAGTGGATGTTGAACTTGCACAGCTGAGGTCTGTGTGCGCGCCCGCCCGTGCTGGCACCGCTAAAAGAAGAGTCAGTCAACAAAATCTTCTTTTCTTGCTAAAAAGAATAGGCTAACTGGTAGATATATAATGCATGGTACATTTGCCTGCTCAAAAATTGATGGAGGACAACTCATTTCACATGTTTAACATGTTGTTGATTAGAGCTAAGCAGAACAAGCAACTCCACTAATGTAATCTTTCTGGTATCAAGTCTATAAAGATCTTTTAAATAATGGAGCAAAACTTGGGAGCTTTCGATTCATAGGCTTATATTTCAAGGGCAAGGGAATGTTAAGCAGTTTGCATGCTCCGGATGAGAAAGAGATTCAAATGTTAACATAAAATTTACCCTGAGTTTTGTTAGTGCAGAATTTAATAACGGAGTTTTTATCTTATTTTAATCTAGTAGGTTAAGTAATTTATTTCCCAAGATGAATTTGAAGCTGAAAGAGGGCAGAAAATGAAAGACATTCTCAATGATATTTCCCAAGATTCTGTGGTTCCAGAGAGCATAAAGGACTATCCTGAAATTAAGATACATGTATGAATTGTAAAAACCTTGGCCGGTAGAAAATGAGCACAGATTTGAATGGCCTGAAGAAAATATCTATGAGACTGCTGCAAACGTTTTAACCCTTTATGGTCAATGCCCGTACGCATCTTGCAGCTTTGAATTTGTAGGTCAGAACTCTTGTTTTCTTTAAATGAATGAAAATTTGCATTGTAAGCAGTCCAAGCAAACAAAGTGCTTTTTAAACCTCGGCCAGTGAAGATCATGAAGGAAAAACTCTCTTGGTACAGAAGTACTTTATTAGAAGGACAAAGCGACAGAAATAGTTGTAGGGAAGCTGCTGTTTAGAACTTCACTGCTTATCAAACATAGAAAGTCAGCATGCTCTCAGAAGGTCCTGTGGAAACAGCTTCTTTTTCTGCCTTTTCTGTTAATTTAAGGAGGCCAAACTAATAGATTAGATATTTCAGTTTAAGAGCTTTGCTCTTCTTCAGACAAGTACAACTGGAAGCAGAAGCTTTAGGGAACATGGTTGAGAAATCTGGAAAACGGATTGTGGAGTGCATTCTCCACAAAGGATAAACCTCCTTTCCACAAGTGCAGCTCGTAATCCTGGAAAATCAAAGATACTCCATTTCTCTTAGCTAGGTAAAGAGTTCAACGTGCCCTGTAATCCTTGATGAGTCAAAATAATTTTTTTCAGATATGAAGAAAAAAATTGGGGTTTGCTAGTGGCTCCTATTTGCAGGACTCCCTTTATTTCAGCTGCTGTGCTTTCCCATTTTCACTTTGGAATTTTTTTGCGAAAGACCACAAACATCCTCACCTTTCCTTCTTTCTCTGTGTCCCAATCCGAAAATCACTGAATTCAGATTTTTGCTTTTTTTTTTTTTTTTTTTTTTTTTTTTTGACCCAGTGTTGCCTTTTTGGGGTGACCCTGGCCCTAGATTCAGTGTAGTTATACTGGAATTGCAAGAGGAGCTTGTGTATGTACAAGGATATCTTCATGCTGGTAGTTCTGGGTTATTTATAGTGTATATCTTTACGTTTTTAGATATAGCATTTGGAGATATACACATATTTTCTATATCTGTGAATCATACAACTCTGAAAGTTGCTTGCCTTCTTGCTCTGATACAAAACATGTAATACTCTTATTAGTATGTGACATAGTTAGATTCCTGTTGAAAATCAATAACCTTCCCATAAAGCAAGTCTTACATCCTTTCTTAAATTCATTTAGAAACATTTTGTATGCCTCATTAGCCTTGTAATTTAAGAAAGAATAAAAGAAAAAGAAAACAAACCAGCCACCTAATATTAAACAGTGTATGTAATTTAATTTTGCTGACCAGGGGGGATGTTTATGACACTAAATATATCTGCTGGTCTATAAATACCTGTGTTTATAGTTGAACATTGCAGTGATTCTCAAACAGTGCTCTATCAGACACTTAATGATAATACACAGTGTTCTGTAGGTAGTATTATGCCATTGCTACCTTTCTTTTTTCTTTCATCTGCTACATTGCTTTAATGAAAACTAAATGTACCAGATGAAATACATTCCTAAATATTCTGTGCAATCATCCATTAGAAAGTGGATGGTCAATGTGAATAGATACAGAAATAGTTTTAAAGACAGGCCTTATACTTAAGCACTGTCGACATTTAAAGCAAAAGGCGTTAAGTTCCTGGAAGGAAAAACACCATACGACACAGAAGAATATTGTTGACTTCTGTGTAAGACTTAGAAGTATTTTTGAAGTGCCTTGAGAAGATTATGGTGTGAGAGTCACTTTATGCATATTCCTTGTAGTAATTCTGCGGGAATTGCACCAAATTAAAGAAATGGGATAGGCCTGATCATTATTTACAGGAAAAAAAAAAACCAAAGACAGACATTATTTAAATCTCATATGTAATGAGTGTGGGAAACAGTAAGAAATACTTTGTTTATTAGTACAAAGTGGTAAAATGTGCTGCAACACCAAAGCAGATGCAGCTGTAGTAATCATAGTTGTAAGATAAACACCCCAAAGCATTTAACAGTCGCTTTATTAAACAATTATTCCCTTTTGTAAAAGAGATGCACTTTATAAATTTATGTTTATATTTATATTATATTAATTTCCTACATGCAGTCAGTATTGAGAAAGTTTAAATTAAGCAAACTCTTTGTATATTTAAATTTATCTTTTAAGAATATTCTCCAACAAAATAGAGGCAAAAGCAGTAAATATTTCTATTTTGTAGGGTTTTCTAGTTTGTAGATTTGTTTGGGTATTTTTTTTAAATTTGGATGTGTGAGCATTTTGACTTTTTTTTTTTTTTT
>VWZN01010508.1:80425-102616 GCA_013396955.1 Regulus satrapa | reverse complement strand
TTGCTGCCACCTTCTGAAGTGTGTTTTTGTTTGATATTTATACCTGACCCAAGGGAACTTGGCTGTAAGTGATTCCTTTGAGTCCTCTGGGGACATCTGGTTATTTGTTAAACTACTAACTGGGACTGCCAAGTTCCTTCCTTAAAAACAATGAAGTTAATTAGTCACCAAAGTTAGACCAAGAGAGTGATGAGACATACTTGACATGGGTGAGAAAAAGAACTTTCCTGTGAGATGGAGAAGTTGACTACACTAATACTTTCATTAATTTCATATTCTCATTCTTATGTGATATAAGCACCATAATTCCAAACAGCTCTAGTACTTTTAGTACTTTCTCCAAGTCTTCTTGCCTTCGTGGTCNACAATTGTGATGCTTCTTGGCCTCAAAAGGCCAAATGCCATTTGCTACCACAGTAAAAAGGTAGCCTTTGCTCTAGGATCTTTAATACTTGCTAAAGTATGATGAGGAAAGTTAATATTTCTACTGCAGACCTCACTTACACAGCCCTCTCCCTTCTTTATTTGCAAAAAGAAATTTGCTTCATTTTCCACAAGTGAAATTTTCTGTCAGAGTCATGTTTTCAGATTTTGAAAACATTTCTCAAAGATTTCTGGAAAAATGGTTTCAGATTTTGAAGAAGAGCTTACTCCAGCCTCTTTTTTTGCCAGGATGACAATTTGCAAACTTTTAACTTTTTGAAAGTATTTTAATTTGTTGTTGGTTTTTCAACATTCCACACTTTTAAATATTTTATTTATGTGTGTGGGTATGTGTAAAACTAATTACCTTTGAAATCTTTGAAAGTTCTAGTGCCTTTGTTTTGGGAAAGTTAACAGCTGGATGTTCAGAGGTGTTAACTAAACGTGTAAGATGAGGGTAATACATGCACTTGACAAACAATACACTCTAATTGACACCTACAGTATCTGATGTCTCTTTAATAAATAGAACAANTTAGTACTTTCTCCAAGTCTTCTTGCCTTCGTGGTCATTTGAACTGTTAAAAGGTTGAGAGAAAACTCAGATGAGCACAAAGTATTTCTAGATGTTGCTATTACAGCAAATAATTACTATTTACAGTAATCATAGTTTACCAACATTAATTTATTTGAACAATAAAATTTTAGTTGTTAGTATTTAATCTGGAAATCATTTATGATCAAGAAGTGTATTTTAGCCAAATCAACAATTAACATTGACACTATGATGTGCCTGGAAGGAGGACTTGTTTTTGTTAACACTTTCTCATTTGGCAACAAAAGAAGCGAAAGCACCTGCCCTTAGTTCAGGTTTACTAGATGAAGCAAAGAAGAGCGCTGTGGCAGCTCAGGTTGCACTGTGGAAGCTGAAAGTTTCAAAGGGAGCAGATATGATCATTGGGAGGTACTGGTGAAGAACCATTCTAGGTGAAGAACCTGGTTAATCTATTCTTGATTTAATCACAAATATCAGGTAATAAGTTAGACCAGAATGGTATTTTCAAGCATTGACCACCACCACAATTATTTTTTCTGAAGTATCTTCTGTTGTGTGTCATAGTTAAAGTTTTTGAAAGTAGAAAGTTCCTCCATGGCTCAGTGACAAGCCTGCCCAATATTTTAACTTAAAATTCTAAGTATATGTACACTATGGATATATACATGTGTACAGATGTATTTTATGTATTATTATGGGTGAACATATATATTATATTACATATTTCATAAGGAGTGTCACATTTCAATAGGATTGAAAATGTGGTGGTCATTGTTCAATAGTGAAGGAAGATTCAGCCCTTGCCCACAAAACATTTGATTAATGTCTTCTACTAAGTTGAGAAATTAAGTTGTTTTCTGCAGTTAGCTTGTCTTTATTCTTATCAAAACTGTGGGGCTTTCCAATGTCAGGACACTTGGTGGGTGGATACTTCTCAGAGGAATAGAGGACTTATCAATGTTTGCTTAGGATCTATTGCATTCTCAGCCATAAAAGTAGCTATGCTGTCTATAGCACTCATAAATCTTCACCTAGTCAAGGCTACTGTCTCTTTCGTCATACAAGGTTGTGTTTTAAAAAATGTGTATAGATATTTTTCATTTAAAATGAGTATAAAGTAATTAAAATCTCAAAACACCTAACTTCTTCATTGCTGGTTTTGAAAAGTGATACCATAATTCAGTTTGCAAAATCATCTGATTGCTTATTAGACCTGCCACTAAAATATCTTTGCCCTTACAAGGCAAGCATATTCTCAGGCCCATTCTCACCAGAGGGCACTGTTACACACATTCTTAGAGATAATTTTTTTTGGTGAAAATAATTTCTGGTCCTGCAAAAAATGGCGTCTGGATGTTAGATTTGGATGCACATTTTTCATAGGGGAGCTCTTGCTAATAAGGTAGTTTAAACTGGTTTAGTTTCTTTATCTAGTTAAACAACGCTTTTCCTATTGAGAAGTGGCTGTTGCTTCCAAAGATAAAATTTTTGAAGAGAGTCCATCTATGTGTGTGAAATGACAACATTGTTTCAAACTCCATGCAGTTTATAAAAAAAACTGATTTAAACAGTCCTGAATCTTTAGATTTACACTGAAACAGTAGCAGAAGGGCAAAGACATTTAGCTTATTCCTATGGATTTTTTGTTGAAGAGGTAATATCATGTAAAACTGGTAATTCAGCTTTAGATAATTGTTATACCTGGTCTTTATTAATTAAAAGCATATAATCAGAGAATATGATTACAAAGAAGATCTCTGCATCTATGCAGTTATGCAAATTTGTATTTCTACAGAGTGAATGAAGATAGCTGAGAAAACTAAATAATGGTAAAGTTTATATTTCAGGCTATACAGCTATATTTTGGTGTGGAAATAGTCTAGTTTTGAGAAATCTCTTAAAAAAAAAATCTTACTCCAATTTATTTTGTCGCTGATTATGGGCAACTTAATTTTTTTTTTTTTAAGGAAAATATGTTTCAATTTCTCTAGGATCTGTTTGGGGTTTTGCATGTGTATTTATACTTCACTTTCCTTTAGTATTTCCCAAACCACACCAAAACACCAAAAGTAAATAATACACACCATTTAAAAAGCAATCTTCCACAGCAACTTAATGCTGACATTTTGTAATGATCAGCTACATTTCTACTGAATGTGCTCCATCATCTGTTGCTTGTGAGCTTCCATGGTTGTTTGACCATGGAGCAGACTTGAAAAAAAAAAAAAAAAATTAGCTGAGTCCATTATCACTGGTTTGTCTGGAAGTGGCAGCAGTTAGTGAGCTGCCATTGAGGGCCCAAGGTGACTGGGGCTCCTTTGGAGTGACCAGTAGTGAGGTGATTTCCTGTGGTGGCACTGCAATCATCTGAAGGGCAGCAGCAGACAGGGAAACGGGATTCTTCTTGCTCTATTTTAAATGGTTTTGATCTCAGCTGTTCAACTTTTGCCCAATAAATTCCTTCATGTAGTACTGGTAAAGCTGGCTTTACTTTCATGCTGTTCACAAGTAGGAAGATATTTGAAGACATTATTATTTCAGCTATCTTACTAGAGTTTGTATTTACTAATCTGCCTCACTAGTCTGTCTGTCACCCTATAAAAAAAGGACCATGGAAAAGGGTAAAACGTATGACATTTTAAAAATTATTTTTTATTTATTTCTAAAAAGGGTGTCAGTTGAAATCTGTGGACCTAAAGTCTGAGCTCTGTTAAAAGGAAAGTCTGATAAAAATAATTTTTGCAGCGAGAGTGCACACTGCATAAGACTCATTAGTTGCAAGGATAGAGATGTGTTATTGACATAGGTGTGCCCCAGTGAATGTCCTTGTGGCGTGTGCTCCCTGTGTCCTGGTCTCTGATTGCCTTGCCTTGCAAGACCAAGCAAATACCATAGCTCTTCTCCTGCCAACAGGGTTAATGAGAGGGAAGCAAGGCTGCCAGTGCCTTTCCAGACCTCATCCCAATGCAATATGTAGCAAAGCTGGGGTATGTCAGGCTCAGGACCTTTCAGTGCTTTCTGGTTGTGGCTTTAGACATTGTCACAGTATAGTTAATGTTCCAAGAAGCCTTTGGCAAATTTCCACAAAAAGCATGTAAGGAAACAAAGCTACCATGAGTTAAGATGGAAGATTTTTCCTGGATTAATGATTGTTTAATAGAAAACAAAGGGCAGGGCTAGGATTAGGCTTAAAGTTAGCTTTTGTAGTGAAAGGAAATTGTTAATGAAGTCACACATAGATTTGTCCAGATAGACAGATATTCCTAGGTCTTCTGTTTTTCAGTATACCCATGAGGACTTACTGAAAGAAATTGATTAACGAGGTTGCAAAGTTTGACATTACTGCAGACCCACTGCTGCAGAGTACATCTAATGTGTGGCCACATCTTAGTTATTGGATGCAGACTTGGTAAACCACATAAAAAGTCGAAAGAGAGCTTGCAAAGATACACCTCACCTTAAGGTCAGTCAAGATGGCAACCATCACATTGATATTGGATAGATTTTGTAACTATTTCAGTTTTTGAGTGAGGAGTGGGATACTAATGAGAACAGTCACTTTAGCTCTTTCCTCCACAAGCTGTGCACTGGAAATCCTGATAAAACAGACGTGTTAAAACAGTCAAGCAACACTGTGTTCATGGGACTTTCTAAGCATGTCTGGTTTCCATTAAGTGTTTTGTAATTTCTGCTGATTTTTCTGCAGGCTTCTTTGATTATACTTAGTGCACCTTGATGCAGTGTGCTTGAAGTGCTGCATCAGTGAGATTTGCTAAAATAAGTCACACATAAATTGTAGGCCATTATCTATCATTAACTCATCTAGAATTTCATGGCAAAGTAAGTGCTATGTATAATGTGTTTTCTCAGTTGTTACTGGGAAATGTTGCTTTAGTATAGCAGAATATGGCTGATAGTAAAGTCACATGCAGTTAAAATATATGGATACCTGTTTTGGGGGAAGAATGGTTTTTATTAATATGTGGTATTATTTAGAATTATTTAAGTTTTTTCAGTTAATTTAGAGCATTGATAGCATTTTTATTTCTATCAAATAAAAACTCATCATCATACTAGTCTAGGGAACAATTAGGACTAGGGTCAGATTTTCATGCATCAAAATTTGCAATTGAGTTGTCTATTAAAATACATTCTGCCTATTTTATGTGGTTTCTGATCATCTTGTCTGCCAGCAAAAAGGAAGAGTGATCAAAACTGTCACAAATAGTTGTGGTTACTAGTTTTCCTTCCTTTTAAGAATGGGGATACAATGAATATTGTTTCTCTGTGTGTGTTTATGTGTCTGTGTGTAGGAGGAAATTTTGATTTGGAGAAGTTGCTGCACTAGATACCTGCTCTTACTCAGCCTCTTCTGAATGCCAGCAATCCTGTTCTTCCTCCTTTTTTATTCTTTCAGTTGAGGATATTTTTCAGCTTGCTGGCTCCCAGCCAGGTGAGGCAAGGCATTTTCAAGAACCATGGGTTCTCTAACTGCATATTTGCATCCTAAGGTGCCTGAATACTTTTGAAAAGTCTCCACAGCTCATTTTTGTGGGGATATTAGATCTTCTGCTGATTTATGTTCTGCTGATACTACTTATTTCAGTTTGTCCACTGATATTGTGAGAAGTTGAGAAGATGAGTTGTAAGCAGTTCTATGTGTACCACCTTCCACAATCTTTGTATACCACCTTTAGTGTTTAGAACTGGTGGGGACAGAGTGTTCTCTGTGAAAGGATCATTCCCAGAGTGGTGTATATCAGTGTTTCTTCTTCTTTCTGTTTGTTTCATCTCATCATATCACCTCATCATCTCATCTCAGTTAATTTTCTAAAGAACTAGATACTGCTTTGCTCAATGTTTTCTATACCATGTCTTCCAATAATTAAGACTGTTTCCACTAAAATTATTGAGAGCCTATAAACAAATTAGTAAATATATTTGTGGCATAAAACAATTTCAGAGTTTCCTTTTTATGGCACAAAAATAATGAAAATATAATTTTTTTTGGTCTAAAATTTGATTATCTTTTATCAGACCTGCATTCGAGCTGAATTCATCTAAAGATTGTCCTCAGACTCATGTGAGCTCCTATTTCTAGACTTATGTTTATTTCTGGGTTCAAATTTGTCTTTTCTCATTCTGCTTTTTATGGTGAGTACTAGATAGCTTTCTTCATCAGCTTGCTTGAAAAAAATTGTCCTGAATTATACATATTTTTTATAGACTAAAGGAATTGTGTCCTTTGTCCCTTAGTATTGCCTGGGAGGTAGTACATATTGCTATTGTTTCAGATGTGGTGCTGCTTTGTAATAATTTGCACATTTTGTGTGTGGATTTGGTTACTGAATGGTATGCTTTATGACCACATTCAGTTAAATATTGCAAATTTATTGTGCAATCATATTTGTTTAGCTTAATACAGATATGTTGGAAAATCAAGAACAGTGGCTTCATTTTCCAACCTACTAACATAGTTTAGTTTCATAGAACTAATACCATTTTCTTTTACATAATTCTGATGAACAATGGTTTTAGCAATGAACTTGTCAGAGTGACAGGTAAGAGCCTGTGTTCATTAACTCAGGAAAATAAAAGCTTAATAAGACTGCAAAGAGTAAGGAACAAGAGGATTGACATGAAAAGGTAGCAGAATGAAAAATTTCAGGGACTTGAGTGACTTGTAAGGTGAGACATGATTAATCTCATACAGAGATTGTAAAAAAGCTTTTTAAATCATTCTCCTCACTGGTCACAAGTTCCCAAAGAGAAGAAAGGTTAATCCTGTTGCCTGGTTGGGCAGGTGAAAGGCACAGTACTACAGCTCTGCACCTAAAATGCTATTGGGTAGAGAAGAGGCGATGAATGGGAAGAAATTGATTTAAATGAGAACCTGGTTTTGGTGTTGCATCTAACTTTTTCTATCTCTAATTGTTAGAGATAGAAAATCACTAATTTTCTAAAGTTTCAAGGAGCCTTTTTTTAACTTTAATTAACAATATTTCATAATTCAATTAACTTTTTGTTCATTTTGTCAACTAGCTTGATCCCTTGTTTTTAATTTTTCCCTGCCATTGTTTTGTAGATGCCATTTCAGAAAGTCTATATATTAATCAAATTTTTGACTTAGCCTAGTAGTTACAATTCTTGTCAGGTCTTTTTGATTATGTTTCTGTAATGACTAAAGAATTAATACAATGAATGTTTAAAAAATTCTGGAAGTATTCTTCTTAGAAATTCCACATTTAAATGTGCTATATTTATAATAATGCATATATTGCAACTTCTAACTTATCAGCACATTTCTTTAAAGATATTTGGATTACATTGAAACAGGACCCTATCTAAATATGTGCATATTTAGATATGTGAATTTGCATAACCTTCTAACTCCCTGTGTACACAAAAGCTTTTCTCTCTCTCTGTCTCTCTCTTTCTATATATATTTGCTCAAAATAAAACTGTAATGTAAATTTCTAGACATTAATTTTTCTATATATATTTTGTTAATTTACAGTATCCAGAGAAATTGGTATTGATTTTCATTTTGGAAACTAAAATTGTAACTATAAATGTGACTATTTTTGCTTGTCCAAGATCTTAGTGCCAAGTTTTGCTATTAAGATTAGGTAAAGGTACGTGTTGGATACATTTTAACTATGAGTTTTTAGAATACTTTAAACATGTAGGTAAGCAAGCCACAGTACATATCGGCAGTGTAAAGCTTTTTTTAAAGATCATCTCTGTAAGTTCAGCTACAAATAAATTTTGTTGCCAGTTGTCTTGTTGCTATTATTTATGTTATGAAAATTCTATTAAAATATATTAAAAATGTTTTCATGGTTTTTATGGCTGGATAATTCAGACCACATTATTGACACTGTTTTGTGATTTATTTTTAGCTTCTTTATTCAGAAATGTCTTCTAAATTTAGGGAGGCATAAAGTTGACAAAAAGCTACATATGTTTTTGCAACCCTCTTCCAACTGCCTTTGTCAAGAGTATAAAATTATGTAGCAGAGAGTAAAATATGGATTAAGCAAGAGTCAATCATCCTGAAAGAGGCACTGCTTTGTTTTGTGATTTGGTTTACTCACATTATTTTTTCTTTTTTTCTCTTCTATGTGTCCATGTTTTGTTTCCCCCACTTTTAAGCAAAATTATATGATTTATTATAGTGCTTTACTTTGGATCCTAGCTCACTGAAATAATTCAACACATAGCTCTTTTTTATTGTGGTTTCATATCAGCACACTTTTTTTTTCCCCTTTTTTTTCACAATGGAGTAGTGTTTGGACACCTGAAAACTCAAATAAAAAGGAGAACTTTTACCTGAGTAGTTTTTGACCAACTTTTCTAAGTAGAGCATGCCATTTGTAGAATTTTGGCAATCTATGTACATTTTCTATATATTAGGTACACTTGCTTGTGCAAACGGAACCTGTTGTATGTTTTACTTTACAATATTAAAGTAGCATATCACACGTTATCTGGGTCACATCATTTATGTGTAGTGACGAGTAGTTGCTACTTTATGGCCAGGCTTCCACATTTGTGCACCTCATTCCAGTTTGAAAGATCACAGATACCCAGAGCTCAATGTAGAGGAACAAACCCTTGCTGAAATCTATACTAAAACAAATCAGTCTGATAAAAGGCTAACCAAAACAGTGAATATCTCTAGAAAAGTCTGAAGATGGAAAGACCAGGAGAAGAAGAAGCAATGCAACAGATTTTAGATTGACATAAAGTTGAAGAACTAATCACTAATCACAGTACACTAGTTAGTATAAATTTAATTTTACTCATTGTCAATTATTTTGGGGAGATAGAAATCTGATTTGTTATCAGATTCACAGACATGTTGTTAGATTTTAAATGCCTTTCTTACCACTAAACAGATATCTACAGTCTAATAACAACAGTGACCAAATACCATTTGATGTTTTCAGCTAATTTGGACAGTATACTCAAAGGCTGAGACACGTATTCACATGTTTTAGCACAACTTCAGTGCACCCATGCAAATTTTTCATTGTATCTAGCTAACAATGGAAGCAGATTTGGGTGAATTTGCAAAGCTTTCTTTTCCCCCTTAAAGCTGATTTTTCTTTCTTTGCAGTGGGTGTTTTTTTTTGTTTGGGTTTTGTTTGTTTGTTTTGTTTTGTCTTGTTTTGTTTTGTTTTGGTTTGGTTTGGTTTGTTTTTTTTGTACAGCTTATGTGAAGCAGGCTTTAAAATATTGGGCATAGGTCTGAGAGTAATAGTTACCATGGATCTGAGGCAGAGGAGAATTAGTAGCAGCTCCAGGTATCAGTGGGTGCGAAGGTCTCTGTCATTAAGGACCACACTGAATAAACATGCTGGAATATGATTGCTTTATTGCTCTTAGCTCATTTTATGTCATTTTATTGCCCTACTAATGACTATAGAATTAGGTGTGTAAGGGAGGTCTGAAAATGTAGAACTAAAAGAGGTACATAGACAAGTGTGTGCTTCCTGTAGAGATTCCAGCTTCTCATCATGGATGATGAAGAGACTAATTTATCTTGCATAGATGAGTGAGGGTAGGGAGAGAAGCAGAGAGGGACCTCAAGAAGAGATCCATTTCTAGGCTTCATCCTCACTTTAGTACCCCTGATTATTTCTGTGTACCTTTATAGTAATCCCAGTGGGAGTGGCTGTGTCATTTCAAGTAGTGTTCTTTTTCTTCCACTATTAGCCAAATGGTATATTCCTGATCCAGGGGCTGTACGTGAAAATACACAGATAAGAATTAATTTTATATATGTTTAACTGCTGAATGAAATAGTCTAATTTATGATAATGCCAGAATCAATCTGGCATGCTGGTGTAACAGTATCACTCCTGAGGACAGAAAGTACTGATGGGCTAATAATTTTACTGCTTTCTATTTTGCATGCACTGCAGTTTACAAAATCAATAAAGAATGTAGTGCCTCAGCAGACTTACAATTTAGACTGTAAGAATCTCTGTTCTTGATTAAAGTTCTGTTGTATCTAAATAAAGGGAGTTAGTTTCATCCCTGGTATTTAGAAGTGATTTCCTCTGTTGTCACTTGCTTCCAAGGGAAAGTAGGATGTATTACCCATAAAGTTTCAAATAATGTAAAAGACAAAGCAAATAATGCTGCTGAAGCAGGTAGATATTTTTGAAATATAAAAAGATAAAAATGACGTTTTTTATTGGGATCTTAAGAGCATGAAGCTATATTTGGAGTGCAGAAAGCAAATTTTCTTTCAAAACTTTATGAGTGACCAGTGAATATTTTATTTGGACTTAAGAGTTGCTCATAAATGCATAGACTACACATACAAAAGAATGTATAGAATTAATAGACAAGATTGAAATAAATATATATAAAGCCATAAATAGGTAGTGTCTGCCTAGCTAAAGCTTAGCATTTAAAAGTGCAGTTTACCCCACCCAAGAAAAGTCAGCAAGGCTGCAAAAGTTGTAAAGTAGTTTTCAAGGTTACTATAAAATGTACCTGTTTCTGTCATGCCTTCATCCTTTTAAAAATGCTGTGCACATAGTCAAATTAAAATAGTTTTTCTTTCAGGCTTTTCTACGACAAATCCTGTTTTACTATGTAGTTTACCCACTTTACCTAAACATTAGTCATCCAAAGCGCAGGGGATCTTTTATTCATACACTTCTGTGTCAACAGAACCGCAGTCTTAAAAATCATTTTGTCTTCTATTCCCAATATGTAATCCTTCCAGATAGTATTTCAAGACATTGTATAAATTCTATGCTTTTCTACTCTACAAGTGGAAGAAAATATGGCATCAGTGTTGTTTGATGACTTAAGCATTTCTTTAATCTTCAGAAATGCCTTTATACCTTGAATGAAAGCACTGTATTCTCAACCTTTATAATCCAAATAAGAATTTTATTTAGGAGCATAGTTGGTTTGCATTGCAGGTAGCTTAGCATTTATTATACTCTTATTGCCTGCAGGTATTACCGAGAAACAAGGATGGAAACACAGCCTAGGAGATCAGCCTTCCCTCATCTGTGTATGAAGAACTGAAGCGTCTGTGCTTTGTTGTTTTCTTTGTTAAATGTAAGTAAAATTTTGCAGCATGCTTCACTAACCTCCTTGCTTGCTAGAGATTGTATCATCGCCTGACCTATTTCAACTCGCCTCTCACTCAGAAACTGATGGCTGCTTAGAAATGAATCAATTGTGAAGCTCATGTGCTTCTGAAAGCCATATAAATATCTATGAATCTGGAGACACTGCTGGTACGTTGGTGGAAGATATGCACACCCCCAAAATTTTTGCTGAATGGTGCCATTATTTTGTCCAGCCAAGGCTGTGTGTGCTCCTTATTAGGCAACTATTCCCTCATTATATCTTATTACTTTCTCCAGTTCAGATTTTCTAATACCCTTTGGGGAAAAGCTGGAAGACCTGTGAGCCACTGGTTACTTATTTCTTTTTTTAAATCAGTGTGCTTTAGTCAGCTAATTAAGAACTTTACAACTCCAGCATGAAGACCTTATACTTGAAAGCTGATTATTTTTTCTACTGATTTCATTATAGTTTGAATGATCAGAGATTCTTCAGTTCTGGACCTTAAATATACATCACTTGAAAAAATATTCTTCTCCTTTCTGCTTGTTAAGTGAATTCTACCTTGAGTGTTTTCCTCTGTCCCCTAGTGAGCTCCATGTTTCTTGTTCCTTTTTACACAGCAGCAGCTTTTGTTTTGAATTCAGTCCCACCTGGTTCATCATGATGACTTTTTTAGCAAATTTTTCATGTTTAATAACACTACTTTTGCTCAGTTTGTGCAAGCATCTTTTGGACTTGTTACAATTTGATTTTCTGTCAGGGATAGTTCCAAAGGAGAGAAAATGATGGGCAGAGGAAATTATGCTTGTGTATATCTTATTTGCAATTCTAATAATAGCTTTGTGAATTTGAACACATTAGTAAAGAGCACTTCATTCAAGTGCATATTACCACAGAACTTGCTAAACATGCCTAAGAATAATGCTATTACAATCTGGGCAAATTAGATGGATAACAGCATTTACAGCGGTTGTTAATTATGCATCAGCTTAATCACAGCATAATTCTGTTAATTGCTTATCACAATGAGGTTAACTTTTAGTCATTTATATGTATTTAATTTTTAATTAGAATAATACACTTGATATTTTCCCTGGCCACTTTATAAAAAAATGGTCATGATGCAAATGTTCAGCACAGTAAGACTAGAAGAGATCTCCTGAGTTACCAATTTGCCTGACATCACCAACCCATATAATACCTTTCATAAATTTCTCTCCGTGTCTTAAAACCAGTTAGGTTCCTTACCTCTGCTGCCCAAATGGAGAAGGTTTGTTGCAGTACCATAACTCTGATGTGTTGAGAAGCTTTCCACTTGCCTGTCTCGAATTTATGCCTTTGTTCTTATGGCAGAATTTTTTTATTGTCTAAATAAGTTTTTCACCTATGTAGCTTATATCATATGATTTATTTGTAGAATAAACTCCCTCTCACTTTTCACTTCCCTGAGATGGGCAAACCAACTCCTTTTAGTCTCCTTCATTAAGATCTACATTCTTGTGCCCTGAACATGGCTGGCAAGCCATTAGTGCTCCTTAATTCCAGCTGTAATGGCAGCTTTTAACTCCACTTCTTACGTAGATGGAAGCAGAAATGCCATTCACTGTCAGATGAATGACAGATAGCAGGAGGTGTAGATGAGTTCTGCTGTATGAAATGAGTCCAGAAGTTATTGGGTGGCTTCTTATTCTGGCTAAATTAACCGATATGGCGGTGTCTTAATTACAGCTGATTGAGATAGCTAAGTCATTGTAGTCAAAGTCTGTCATTGTAGTTTTATTAATGTATACACCTGAAAAATAAGGAGTGCTATTAATGCTAGTAATTTAGCCTGGGCAGGCTAGAATGCTGTTGTGATTCTTAGGGAATAACAATTTCATTGAGAATTGTGATTCTGGGAAACAACTGGAAGAGAATCCTGTGCTGGGGAGAGAATTAGGGGACTAGATGGGGAAAAACTATGCTGTGAAGAACCAAAGAGTCATGCTAGACAGCAAGCAGAGCGTGACCTAGCAGTGAGTCCCAGGAGAAGAGGGCCTGGGCTGTATTAGCAAGGCTCAGGAAAAATTATTATTTCCTTTTACTCAGCACTTGTTAGATGACATCTAAAATAATGCATCATTGCTCACTCACCCCGTTCTTTCTGTGAGGAAATAAATGGATTAACTGAAGAAAGTTCAGTGGAGGGCCACCAAGATGGTGAGGGGCTGCCACACCTGACCAGCTGAGGAGAAGCTCATGGACCAGAGTTGTTTCAGCCTGGACATGGCCTTGTGGGAGAGACCCTCACGGCAGCCTCTGGTACCTCTAGGCTGTTTGTGAAAAGGTGGACTTTCACTGTGGTGAGGGTAAGAGGGCTGTCTATGATGGCTAAGAGAACTAGAAGTCTGTGGCTGTAAGTTGAAATAAAAGTATTTTAGACTAAATGTAAGGAGAAAAATTTGCATTTTGAGAACCAGGGGACACCAGGTCCAGTAGGAAAACAGAGTTCCCATAGAGGTTAGGCTCTCTCTATTTTTCTAAGTATTTTTTGGATATAAATATTTTAAGCCCTTAGCAACTTGGTGTGACCTGCATAGAGAAGAAAGTCAAACCAGATGATCTCCTAAGAACCTTAAAGTAAATTATTAAGAATGTATTCAAGATTCTTTATGTTCATAGTAGTATTTGATACAGTTCCTCCTTTTGAACTCATAAAACTTGGTAATGGATGTTATGCAAATACCTAATCACTTAGCTCTTTCCTCTATCTGTTCTTTCTTGACTGGGTTTTATATTCAGATCCTTCTCAGAAAACACTCTAAAAGTAATATTTTATTTTTAATTTTAATTTTTATTTCTCTTTTTCCTTTTTTTTTTTTTCTTCCTTCACTTCAAAAGAATATAATACAGCAAGTTACTACATTATTACTTTAGTCATTTTAATTCACTTCAGTCTTGGAAATTAGCAAAGAGCCCCGTATCCTGTTTCACCTTGAGTATTTATTTTTCTTTCTTAAATAATGAAAATTATGATTTCACTTATGCAAAATCAAAGTGGTGACAAAAAAAAAAAAAAAAGGTCGTGTCCTCATGTTTTTTAGTTTTTACTATTTTTAGTATTCAATGATTCTGAATATTTTGGATTCCTAAAGTAATTATTTCTGCCACCCTTCCTAGGACTGGTTGGCTTTCAGATTTTTTTAAACTGTTTCTTTCAAGATAACACTAGACAACAGTGCTGTAGTTTTTTGTTTTTTTTTTTTTCCCCAAGAACACTATGTAGATCAAATGAGACTAGTCACATCAGTCTTCAACTGAAAAATATTATGTTTCCTATCCCTAAGATTTATTATATGTAAAAAGCCCCCAAAAAACCCCAAAGTGTAACAGAGAAATTCCAGTGTTGTTCAGAGTTTTACTTACTCAAAAGCTAAGGCAAGCCCAATTTTTAGCAAGAAGTGCCATATTTATTAGACCAAGCAGGACTTTCTCTTCAAACTGCCAACACTGCTATTCTTTTTGGTTTGGCTGTTACGTTGTTGATAGATTTAACACTATAACTGCTAGACTCTGACTTTAAGCCTTACATCACCTTAAAAAGAAAATCATGGTTGTCCCGTTTTTCCACTCACCTTCAGATTCTAAAAGTTTTCAAATAGATTTTTTGTTGCATGTGTAATCTATTTTAACATAAATAGGATACAACCAGTAGTGACATTTCCATCACCTAAGTGAAGTCATCTTTGTTTCCTTGCATATAGCTGCTACTTAGCTTTCCAGATCTACACAAATAGTTCTTTTTGATTAGGACAGTCTTTTCTACTGCTTCTTTTTCAAAGTTGAAGGACTACGTTTTCACAGGAAGTTACTTCTTCCATTCTCATAAATCAGATAGGAGAATTTAAATACTAATGTGTTTTAAATGCGGATTTATTAACATAGCTCACTTATCAAAAGTGGACTGTCACCTTAGATATTTTCTCACGTGTCTAGTTAAAGCTATGGTATCTAGAAGATTAATCAATTTGAGGTGTTGTCGGGGCATTTAATCAGTAGCAAGTACAGTTCACAGCTGTTTTTTCTCCTTAAGTGGATGGAAAAATGTATATCTTTACTACACTGATTTAAAGAAAACTCCAAAAACTTTTGAGTGCAGCAACTTTTATGTGTCTTCAGAGATAAATTTAACTGTTGGAGTGCCTAAGATAGAAGCCTTTCTGAATTGCTCGGAGAGAGAAAAGAATGCAGGGATTGAATTAAATAAAGCCTTTAGAGAAATTAAAATATATTAAGCCACATAGACATGAAGTAGAAGTGTTTTAGTCTTAAGGAAGTAAGAATATACCATAAGTGCCTTAAGAGAGTAAAAATCCTAAAAGCCCTAAAGCCTAGTTTAAAATTCAGTAACTTATCTCCAGACATAGCAAAAACATAGCAGAATATTACTTGTATTTCTAGATAGAACAGATAGAACCATTTACACTAATAGATAGAACTATATGTGTAAATTATGTCTAAGAACTGACACTACTTTCGTACTTTAGAATTGAGCTCTGATAGGTGTAGGAAGAATGTTTTAGAATCATGTTTTTAGGTGATTGGATGATTTATGAATAAAATCCCCTGTATCGGGGTGAGAGAAAAAGAAGAAGAAAAAATGGAAGAAGAAGGATGAAGAAGAAGAAGGAAAAATGGAAGAAGGATGTGGAAGAAGAAGAAGAAAGGTGTAGGAGCTGCTCTCGCTGCTGCTGCTCAGGACTAAGCCAGAAAGCTTTTAACACAGAAGTCATTAGTCTGAACTCTTTGCTTTACTCAAGATTGATGTATTCCTGCAATAAACAACTTTACAGCAACCAACATCTGCTCTTTGAAGACCCAGACCCATGAAAACATCGACATATAAAAAAATCTGTTGTGATTTCTCCTTTTTATCAAAATAGAGTGTAGCTTTGAAGGCAGCTTAACTTCAAACTGCTCCTGTGACTGTGTATGTGCGTCACAGTCCTGGCCCCAGGAGATGCATCTGAACAGTGTCCCAGCAAGGTGGGGAAGTGATCCGTGTCTTCTGAATACCTTTGGATTCCTGGTTGCCAAGTCAGAGGAGGTATCAGCCAGGAAAAAGCCCATATATTGGTGCACCTTCTAATGAAAATTATAGTCCTGTCCTTTGGTCATGGGGATTTTGGATGCCTATTCAGAAACCAGGGATGCAGGCAAGACCATGCAGGACTACTGTCCCCCATTTGAATATAGTATTTTGATATTCTCTTCATTGCTTTCTGAGAAATGTTCTTCATCTGGCTTATTTTTAGTTTGATTTTTAAGTCTGATTCTGTTAATACTCAATTGGTATAATGCATCATTTTATGATTACACACTACCATTTTTGTGAAGTTGGCTGACTCTTTTCTTGAAGCTCACACCCTCTGAAATCTAAATTAAGTTGTGGCAACATTAATTATTGAACTAGATAATTTAAAAGATTTTTAATTTTTCAAGATGTAAAGGATGTTTTTCCTGGTATTCATAAGCTGTAGCAGTTGTGCTGCATGATATATTTTCTGTTTTGAGAATTTGCTCCAGTGGGAAATGTAGGAGGTGGGTCTCCATCCAGGCTCTTCAGCTCTCTTCTCAGATTTTGGGGAGTCATTTGTATATTCACCTCACCTACCTCTAGATGTTGCAGTTGTTTGAGCACACTAGTTGGACTACCAGTGGGAAGAAATGGGGATGATTCAGTTCAACCTCCTGTTGTTAAAGATAAGTTTGAGAAATCTGTTTAGATGTGCCTGTTCCTGATCTTCATATAGAAAGGAAATTGAAGGTTTGGTTTGTGTGCAGGCAACTATGGTAGGCACGTGGCCTCAAGTGTTATAAACACTATCTTTAGTTGTCCTTTGCCTCATTTCTCTGTTTATTAAAAGGCAACTATAATTTGTCCCTCTCTCACAGATGGGGAAATAGTGTTACTGATTGCAAAATTCTCAGATAAAATGATGGAGCCTTACTACATGAGTACATTAAAAACAAGGAATGTAGCCATATGAATGTTCCTGTCCAGAAAATGGAGAAAAACAGACCCAACTGTTATCTATACTAATGGAGGTAAACTTGATAATGTAACCTACATTATTGCAGCTACGCTGAATTTTTCATATTTTATCTTGATGACTTGCATTGTGTTTTTATGCATAACTGCCCTTATGATCATTTCTCAAAGTTTCTTCTTACCTTCTCTGAAAATAGAGACTAATTAAAACTTTGCTAGACCACTTCTTTCATATCTTCCATGCCAATGAATTTTATCCTGCTCAGCTCAATCAGTGTTCTAGCTTCATTAGCTAAAAGAGATGCAGCCCAACTCATTTTCTAATATTTACCATCAGCTTTTAAAATGGACTTCTACTCATTTTGAGCTTGTTAAAATCATTGCTTAAAATCTGTTGGGGGCAGATATATCTGTACTTCTGTTAAGCTACCATATTTAATGTTTGTTCCTACCTGGGAACACACTTCACCTGTTAAAAATAAAGAGATAACCACTGGTCAGTTAAAGAGCATCTGTATGTGTGAAGCAAAAAACTTGAGCTCCTTCTCCAGAGGATTCTGCTTTGTGTTCACTGGGATGTGAATTTTCTTTTTGATGCCTCTGCCAATAACGATACCAGATGTCCTTGATCTCCCCGATTCTTAAGACAGCCCTGTTGTTTGAATTTTTAAGGAGATACTTTACATGAACATACAGTTAATGTCTGGTGAAAGCAAGAATTACTTTGTTCTCTTAAGAAATGTAACACAATCATTTTAGGGGGAAGAATTCAGGAAGACTTTCAGTACCTGGACGTGGCCTAAAAGAAGGCTGGAGAGGAATTTTTTTGTAGGGGCAAGCAGTGATAGGACAAGGAGGAAAGGACTGAAACTGAAAGACAGTGAGTTTAGATTGGATATTAAGAAGAAATTCTTTACTATGAGGATATTGAAACACTGGAAGAGGTTGTCCAGGGAAGTTGTGGGTGCCCAGATCCTGGTTGTGGTCAAGGTCAGGCTGAGTGGAGCTTTGAGAAACCTGGTCTAGTGGAAGGTGTCCCTACCCATGGCAGAGGAGTTGGAACTAGGTGATCTTTATGAACTTTTAAAATCCTAATAATTCTATAGTTTTATTAATATCAGGGTATTGTACACATGTGCCTTCCTAGGCTGTGAGTTGCTTAAAAAACTTATTTATTTGATGCATAAAATTGAGTTATTTTGATACTTTAAAGAGCTATCCAAAATATCGTCAAAACAGAATATGCCTTTATGCTTTCTCCTTGTACTCTTGTTCAGGAAGTATTTCAAGTTTTTGTTCATTTGTCATACTTCCACTCTAGACTGGTAGTCTTTAATATGCTCTGAACATCCAATTAACACATTTTTATGACAATAGCAATTAGAGAAATTGTTAAGCTAAGCATAACCATGCTAGTGTCTTGGAAGAGTTAAACTGAGTGTGTTGACAAAACGTTCTTTCTGCAGGAATGTGATGAGTCAGCTTCAACTCTAGTTAAAAATTTTAATTTTAGACAGAGTAACTGAAAAGAATGGCACTTGTCTGACTATTCAGTTATTTAATTAGCCTTTTACACAGGACCAAGAGTTATATAGTCACTAGAATGGGCAGAAGTGTACTGAGTTTGTTTTGAAATGTTATGTAGAATACATAACCCATTCAGCAGGGGATAGAATATAAAAATGAGAAGACTTGCTATGATTAATTGATCACAAAGAAAAGAAAAATTCCAGTCAGGCTAAAAAAAAAAAGAATACCAAACAAACCTTGCCTTTATGCTGGTTAACCTCTTTTTGAACTCTTTTATTGTGTATGACAAAGGCAAGGGTGTTTATCTGTGGAAAAAAATCTCATTATATGGTATTTCTAAGATAACTGTAGGTAAATTGTAAGTTAATTTTATCTAACTAGCTATATAAAAGATTGTTTATGAGCAAGTTTGCATAAAACCTGCCAAGAAGGCTTATTAAGAATATACTAATCACCTGGGGATGACTGAACAGGAGTGCTTAGTCTTGCTTATCAGTAGCATGATGGTTTGGTTTTATCTCATGCCTGAACTCTTTCCTCTTTTCTTCTTATTTCACTCTGCTCTCCAGGACAACTCTCTGATTAATTTTCCTGTGTGTAGCAGAAAATAATAAGTTACCTGATTTAAGCAAATAATTAACAAGTGTATCCAGTCATTTAACTGTACCTCAGCAAATCTCACCACAAAATTCTTTGCCAGAAAAATCCTATAAGTCCTCTAAATGGTCAAGACTCCAAGAATAAAATGAACTAAAGGATATTAAGTAAAATAGAAATATTAAGTACTAAAGTCTACCTAATAATAATTCACATACCTAAGAGTAAACCTAATTTGTTGCAATCTAAAAGGGAAGAAAGTATCCTGTTTTTTATCCTTTTCCCCATAAAGATGTACAGTTCTCTAACAGTGCTAGATAGGACTAGAAAATCTGCTATTAATCTGGACACAGTTTAAAGGATGCACAGAAATGGATTGAACTGCAAAAACAGAAATTTGCTGTTGGTTCATGGAGACTATCTGAATGTGGACAAATACAATGTGAAGAAAGTAAGAGTCTGTATGTAGAAGGGAGAGCTTCCCTTGTCAGATTAATTTTTGTAGGTATACTCAGTGCTAATTCAAGAGGCAAAATTAGCTGTCACAAAACCACTGACAATAAAGTTTTGTGTGTACATACTTATATATAAACATATGCGTACATAAAACAAGATTTTAAATCTGCATTATTTGATAACTACATGGCTTGCAGTCTACTGTGGACATTCTCCTGGAATGGCTAGATAAAGGAACATAACTATTCTGTTTCTTCAGTCTTTACTGCCTAACCCTTGTATCTGGCATACTGTGTTCTGACTGAATAGAAAATGTCAGGTTACACTAGGCTGGATGAGATTGGAATGGAATAGAATGTTTAAGTTGAAAGGGATTTAAAACAGCTGTCTAGTCCAACTGCCTGACCAAATCATCACTGATCAAAAAAACCCCAAAAAAACCTTGATGAGCATTGTCCAAATGCCTTTTAGACACTGGCAGGCTTGGGACAGTGATCGCCTCTCTAGGAAATCTTCCATGTTTAACCACCCTCTGGTAAAAAAAATTCTTCCCAGTGTCCACTCCAAACCTCCCCTGATGCAGCTTTGAACCATTCCCATTCAGCCTATCTCTGGATATAAGGGAGAAGAGATCAGCATCTCCATCCCTCTCCACTTCCTGTCTTCAGAAAGCTGTAGATGAGGGCACCCCTCAGCCTCCCATTTGAGTGACTGTCTTCGAGCTTCCACTTCACCATTACTCATCCTTCTAAATCTTCCCAGAGAAATGTGCTGCTTCAGCTGACACCATCATGACACCTTGACTCTTCCATCACCCTGACACAACGCTCTCCCTCAGTGCAGCTGTGCAGCCAGCTGTTGACATTTAGTTATGGCCCACAATGCAATGGTCCACGTTTGACCTCTTTGCTAGGAGGTGGCTTTTCCTCAAATATTTCCTACTGGTGGTGTTATTTACTGAAAGGCTGTCATAGGTACCAGGGGTTTTATAAACCATTGACAAACAGTAGCATGGGACATCTGCAAAATTAAGAAAATACTGTCTTAATAATTTTGCTTTGTGAAGATTGTGAGTGAATAAAATGTGAGAAGCATTCTGAAACCACCTTTCTGTTAAAGAGAAAGCACAACTAAGGGTTTGGGATCTGCAATGTGTCATAATTTGTGAGATTCTGCCCAGGTCACTCATTGATACATGTGTGCATGTGTAAGTGATAAATAAAATCAGATAAACCAGATAGGTATGTCTACCTTCACCTTAAGAGTGAATGTAAGATCTCTTTGCATATGACACCATTATATTACTATTGTCCTAGCATCATATCCCTTCAGTGACACTGTGGTATATAAAGTGAATAAATAAATAATTTATCCTTTTAGAATAAAATGGAATAAATTCTATTTGGAATAGAGAGGGAGAATCTGAAAGTGGGATATGTCCTCAGCAAGTGTAATTATCCTTAAAATTGTCCTGCAGCAACTATTCTTCAGGCTCAAAATATTTTAGAGCTTTCATATTCCTTTGATATTTCCCCTCAGCTACTGACAGGGCAAATACTGAAGTGGATGCAAGATTAAAATTGGAAATTGCTCATCCAAGAATTTGGAGTACTAGATCTCTTACTCAACTTTGAAACTCTCATGTAGATTACTCAATGGTACCTTAGTAACTATTTTGGGATTATTTCAGTTCTAAAGTGTGCTGTAGAGTGGGTCTATAGTATTTGACAAGTCAGACACCAGGCATGTTCTTTGTTTTTTATATTTATTCACATTCCATGACCATTGAAGTTGTAGCTGGTTGTTTTAAAAGATGAATAATATTTTAAGCCAAAAGCATAAATATGAAGAAAATCAGACCTCAAAATAATTGTTCCATTACATCAAATGAAAAAAACCCCAAAAACCCAAAAACCAGAACCCTCAATGTAAATTATAAAAGAAAGCTATGTATGCTGTATATTAGAATGGAGCTCGACATAGCGAATGACCAATTTAACTGAAAAAAGAGGCAAATTCAATATGTGCAAGAATCTCTTTTCTATAGAATGCCTGGGGTGGTCTAAGTGTCTAAAAATGTGAGTAATGAAAACAGGCTTAGCCTGGATTTCCCACAAAGATTTGTACTCCAGTTTCACCTGGCATGATTTGTTGCAGCTAATCTTCCCACCTTTCCTAATAAGTGTGCCGTGAAAACCTGTTATTCAGATCTGGTACTGGCTTTGCTTTTCTAGTGTTTTGTTTAACCACTATATTTTTTTAGGACAAGGTGAAAAGTCTAAGTGCCATAAATTTACTTTGTTGAAGGTCATAGTTGATGCTGGGTTTGTGTAGTATGAGATGATGCCTTTGGTCCCCTTAGTGGAAGCCTTTGTGCTATATATTTTTTTCTCATGATTCACAAATTGTTCTGAAAAATCCTTTCACATTAACCATCTCAAAGGCAACTTTGTTCTTGTTTGGCTCTGAACTTTTTTGGGGGGTGGGGAAGGGG
>VWZN01010508.1:53208-63545 GCA_013396955.1 Regulus satrapa | reverse complement strand
ACCTTACCTTCCTGAGTTTGGCTTTATCTTAAGTTCTTGGAGTTTTCTTCAGTTGGCTTTCCTGCCTGGCTTAAGAGGTTTTTATTTCTTTCCTTGAAAAGTCATTAAGAATTTCAGGATTTGGCTCAGTAGAAGTGCCCCAGCTTCAGGCCCAGAAAGATATTGCTCTCTTGCCATTTCACAGAACATGGTTCCCTGCAGGTGGTCTAATGCACACTCATATCATTTAAATTTCCTCTGAAACATCTCAGGCCTCTGCCTATACCACTGCTTCAGCATTACAAACCATTCTCCTCCAGGCACTAAAATCACCTGTTTTACCTTATAAAGTTAATGATACTTATCTTTGCACTAGAAGAACATTCTGCCCCTTACCATTCTCTTTCTCTTAATATCTCTATATTACTGCATGCCACTCTGAGCTCTTCTTTTTTTCTGAAATGAGGTAAATGTCACCCATTTTAAAGGAATAAAAACAAAACACCTCCTTTCTACAAATGGAAAGAGCTCTAGTATGTTAAAATATATTATCTTGAAATTAGAAGGTATTGTATCATGATATGAATAATTAGAGTTTTAGGATATTGCAATGCATACTGCTATTATTGAGAAAGAAAAATTTATCATTTTCATGCAGGGTAATGGTCCACCCGGTCAAGCAATTTCTCAAGAGTCTCTATGATTACTGTTGTGATTTTTTCTTAAATATGCAATAAAAATAAAATTATATGAAATTTAACATCATTAATCTTTTTCTCTCATCATGGCCAGATCTCAATCTCCAGTCCTGGTGCTAGCACTGATATAAATGTTAAGAAAATTGCCGGTGTTAGTGATGTCTGTGAATCTATGAAGCAACAACTTTTAGTCCTGGTGGAATGGGCTAAATATATTCCAGGCTTCTGTGAACTACCACTCGATGACCAGGTATAAGAGGAAACCAAAGAGAAAACTCTAATTACTGCTCTGTTATTCTTGAGATATTTAAATGCCATGATGAAGCACTCATTCTTTTTTGTCTGAAAAATAGAGCGGAGTACTAGACCCACCCTCTTAATTTATTTTAAGTTTTGAAATAACACCACCCAAACAGAAAAGACAAGAACAAAAGGAAGCAACAAAGCCGAATGTTTTTAAGTGTTTTGTTCTTTCTGTAGTGTTTTGGAAGCAAAACTTTCTGACCTTAAAAAGTATTTATTTAATGCTCACCTTTTGTTATAATATGGTTTAAGACAGCATGTTATTTAATTTGGAGCAAGTCTTCACTTACAAAAACCAAAAGCGATTAGAATCTCAAATTCCAAACTTACTGATATCAATCCATATCAAATAATCTTTCATACAATACAATGTACTAAAATCATATTGTATATAATACATGTAAGGGAAAAAGGCACCAATATTGAAAATTCATAAGGGTTTTTATGACAGATGTCTGATCTATCATCACATCTGTAGTATATCCTAATATATCACTGATTTTCTGAGTAGGTTTTGCTGGCAAACCCAGAGCCAGTATCTCCACATTGTGGTGATCAGTTCTTTGACAAGCAGCCTCAGAAGGAGACTTATTCATTGCTTGGGATCTCTTGTTTCCACACCAAAATGAACCTGATTCATCTTGAAAATCACTCTATGAACTGAAATTGTGTAAATCCTTCTTTTTGCTTCTTCAGTCTCAGTTTTTTAAAAAAATCCTGCAAGTGTTATGTCATCCTTAGTTTTGAATGGAATCTTATATCTCTTATATAATTCCTCAGGAATACAGATGTGTTTCAGGCCACAGGAGACTCCCCAAAAAAGGAGTTAAATGGTGTCTTTGCAGACCCACAGAGCACATATGTGCACAAGCTCAACATACTTCAATAAGTTAAAACTTTGTTATTGTGAAAGAAAATTTAAAATGCCATTGCTACACAAGGACAAGAAAAACAATCAAAAATTACTGCTGCTTTTATTGTAAGATAGCATGGAGGAAAAGAGAAGGTATCAAATATCCTTAAAATGTTCCTGTCAACATTAAAAAAAAAAAAATCAGCTTAGAATGATAGGCTGAAAACACTCCTGCTGTGCTTGAACATTAGATGTTGGGAAAAACTCTGAAACCTTAAGTACCTTAGAAAAGTAGGGACAAAGATGTTAAGAGATAAAAAAAGGCCACTTTTAAATTTGTGATAGCCAGTTTCTAAGGGGCATTGTGCATCCAGTTATAAAATACACCATCTGGTTTTGACAAAATGATTCCTGATCTGGGAGTCAGTCTGATTTACAAACCATAGAGGAGGCCAAAGCAGCTAAGGTAACTCTACTGAGAACCTGAAAAGTCTTAACAGATAAATAAGTATTACCCAGGTACTGTGTACCTTTATATCTCTCCTAAAGTGATTGAAGTAGATTAGAATTACTTGTCAAGAAAGGAATTCCTTGAGGAAATAAAGGTCATTGCTGAAATTTCAAGCAGACAGTAAAATCAGAGGAAAGTAAATAGGTGACAAAGAGTAAACTAATAAACACAAGTTCCTTCCCAGTACAAATTTGGATTCTTCTTTGTGGACAATAGTGGCTTTGTTAGACAAAAGCTCTTTTAAGTGCCACATAAGTTTTTAATCAAGAGAGAAATGAGATACTTGATAGAACCTTATTTACTGTAACAGTTCATTCCAGCCCACTGGAGTCTTTAGTGTCAACTTAAAATGTCAGGAAAAACTTAGTCAAGGGACCACTCACTAGGAAATAAATACAGGTAGTGTATTTATTAAGAAATATTTTGCAGATCCTGATGTTTAAAATCTAGACAGAATGCTAGAAGTGACAGCGGATGACAGTTTAATTAGAAAGTTAGTTTTATGGTGTTGAGATTTTTACCTTTGCTTTACATTTTACATTGGAATCTTAACAGTCTTAAACATGTACCTAGCACAGAGTAATAGGTATCCTTTTTTCTTTTGCTCTTATTGAAACTTACTGCTTTATCATCTAATGAGTCTGCTGTTTTTTTCATGAGGTTGCCCTGCTAAGAGCACATGCTGGGGAGCACCTGTTGCTTGGAGCAGCAAAACGGTCCATGGCATATAAGGACATTTTACTTTTAGGTAAATATTGGTTTTGTTTTACTTGCTGATGATGATGTTATAGTACATTAGCAACGATGTATTCACTTAAGTGGGACAACTGTTCTGGCACAATCAATGCAATGCATTCTGTAAATGCTAAATAGCTATTAATGACATAATGTCACATGCCTGTTCTAGGAAAGACAGGTGGATGATTTCAGGTGAGTTAATACATTTAAAGGTCTATTAGATAGCAGAAACCACAATTTAAGGGAGTTCCTGGAAATTGCCTCCTTATATTATTGTCCTTTCTGCACCTTTTCCCATTTAAAAAAATGGAACAAAACAACACCACTGTGAAACCAGTGTAAAAGCCCCTTTCCTTAGGAAAGGAGCAGACAACCTGTTACACATGTACTACTTTCAGTCTTTGTGAAAACCATTTATCTGGAGCTTTCTCAAGAGTCCTTCAGACTCAGAGAAGATTCTACTGGCTAAAATATTATATAGTCGCTCTGCAACTCACTTTCCTAAGAGCCCTCCCACTGCTTCCTTGACAGTCCTCACAGGGCCGCCATGTTAACGTCATTCCTGCCATCCCTGCCACCTGGGAGATGGGTGTGTCCACGGCACAGGGCCGAGGGCTTGCAGGAACAGATTCTCAGTCAGCTGAAATGGTTCCTGTACTGGATTATGTAAAGGGAACGTGGCTGTCAGGAAAGAGGGTGTTGTCACTGATGGAAGCATGTCATTCATGCATCGGAGAGGCCCAGCTGAAAGATGAGATGTGTGTCTGTGTGGAGAGTGATGTGGCGAGCCATTTGTTAGCCTTGTTTGACGCTGTGCTCTGCCACTCTGAAGTGTACGCTGTAAAAAAGGGTCTCACTAGATGTCTCACTAGACTAGACTAGAAACAGCACTGGGGCTATTTCCAGAGAAAGTCTGTTGGTTGTCCTGGACAGGATTTTTGATGTGAGGCAAGGAAATATGGAATATGGACTCAGACTTATCTCTTCACTGGTGGTGTGGTACAAAGACATTTTCTATTACTTGTTCTCCTTCCTCTTTGGGTCTGTCTTTTCACAGCTCTAAATTAGCTTGAATTTATTTTTATACATATTAAAACATTAAAAGGACAAGAAGGGCTTGGACTGAAGGTATTTCTTTCACCAGCCATCCTTTCAAGATAAAAGCTGTAAAGATTACTTTCTTAAGGTAGTTATTTCCCTAGACATAGTTTCACTAACAAAATTAACAGAAACAAACAGAAAAAAATTACAATTTTATTTGGATTAGTAATTAGGTAATAGGGAAAACAATGATAAAATAAGGGCAAGGAAGTTACATATCATAAGCATCAGCAAATATACCAAAAGAAGAAACAATTTGAGGCTTCAAGGCTTATTTTTTTGATACTTGGAGGCAGGTATCTGTTTTATGAGTCATTTTGACATGGCTCTCTTGTGATAGAATTACTAGTTTTTCTTTTAAAAACTGCATAGTGGCTTCTGAAAGCTCCCACAATATTCCTAGTGTTCTCCAAAGCTGAATTAAGATGCCATAGTGGAGACCTCAAAGATGGATATTTAAAAAAACTCCCAAAACCCAAAAAGCTCAAGGTAAAATTAATTCTTAACTGAAAATGTTATGATGCTACTAAATTTTATTAGGAACAACAGAAACATCCATTAGAAAAAGAAGCATTTCCAGTGTTTCCTCTGGTCTACTGGGAAATCCTTGTCATTCAGATTGAGATACATTATTTGAATCAGGGAAGAAGACATTTTAAGATCAATTTGTTAGTAATTTATCTGTTATTTAAACATAAATGTCTACTCACTTCATGTTTGTACATTTAAATACCAGCCTTGGTCCTGTGGACTAAGCAGTCATACCAACTACATGTTGGCAAACTTATATGTACAGATTATTTACTGAGTGACAGCTATAATTTGCACACTCTGTATGCAAAGAAATGTTGTGTGTGATGCAAGGGAGAGTTATTACTTAACAAAATTATTAACTTGTTCAAGCAGTATGAAATTTACTTTTGAAAATTGGCTTCATCTAGTATGTTACATCAAAATGTTTCTATTGATTCGTATGTTGGTATTCTTTCTCTCTAAGGCAACAATTACATAATTCATCGCAACAGCACTGAAATAGAGATCTGTCGAGTGGCAAATCGGATTCTGGATGAATTAGTTCGTCCCTTCCAGGAAATTCAAATAGATGACAATGAATACGCTTGCTTGAAAGCAATTGTGTTTTTCGATCCAGGTATTTTTACAAAAATATCTCTCAATTGTTTTAAATGTGATCTGTTAGCATCTATTCATGTATCTAGCTGAATGGAAAATTATAAAATGAAAACAGTAATGTGGTCCTCCCAAATCATAATATGCCTTGACTTTAGGTTTTTGTCATTTTTTAAGATGCAAAAGGCTTGAGTAATCCATTGAAGATTAAAAATATGCGATTCCAAGTCCAAATCAGTTTAGAGGATTATATTAATGATCGTCAGTATGACTCCAGAGGAAGATTTGGAGAACTTCTTCTTCTACTGCCTACACTCCAAAGCATCACTTGGCAAATGATTGAGCAGATACAATTGGTTAAATTGTTTGGAATTGTTAAAATCGACAGTTTGCTTCAGGAAATGTTACTGGGAGGTAAGCTAAAAATTTGTTAAATTTACAGTCTTGTATTATGTTGAATTCAGCATGTTGGGATGTTGAGGGAATCCTGACTAAGCTACCACTCTTACTCACTGTCTGATCATTGTGTTGTGTAATTGTTAGCTAAGGCCTTCTTGTCTTGGCGGTTCATGTTGTTAACTTAGTCCTGCAACAACAGATTTGCTATGTACTTCTCAGTAACTACTGGGTTGTCCTATAATTCCCTAGGCAAATGAAAGAATCCTTAGAAATATTCCATGAAGCATACTGTTATTGCAGTCAAAACAGTGAAAATAAACACAGTGCTTAATATGCTTGAAGTCTGCTTAAATTGTTTAATGAATACCCAGAGGCAATTATTCAAATCGCCAATCAAAATATTTACTCTGTGGAAATGTAATTACTGAAGTATAAGTCACTGGAAACAATACGGTCTTTTGCATTGATAGATCATGCTCATGTTATTTTTGCAGGTACTTCTAATGATGCCACTCATCTGCATCATCCAATGCATCCTCACTTAGCCCAAGATCCATTAACTGGCCAAACTGTCCTCATAAGTTCAATGTCTGCTCCTGTACATACAGAACAGATACGTAAGTAATTGCAAGTTAGCCTTCTGTCATAACACTTCACTGTTTCATTTTAAAATATTAATTAGAATGGTGGCCTGTCAGTGTTCATAGAGTTATTTCATCATAATTCTAAAATTAAAATAATTGTGCATTAAAAATGTATGTATGTAAATGGTGTTAAGTAATAGACTTTGACCTGAATTTAATTTAATTTTAAAAATTCAGCACCCTTCTGATATATCATTGTTTTTACATGCGCATTCTTTAATAAACTGAAAATTCTGATCATTAAAATATCCTGTTTCCCTAGCATGTCAAGACACTCTCTTTCCCAAGCATGCAACAGGACTCCCTTTCAGTGTAGTACTATGTATATGAAGAGTAGATCAGGCTATGAAAATATGTAATTATTTCTATTTATTTTTTTTTCCAGCAACTCCAGAAACTCCATTACCTTCCCCTCCACAAGGCTCTGGGCAAGAATACAAAATGTCTGCAAATCAGGCTTCAGTCATTGCACAGCAATCTATTTTGAAACAAAAACCATTGTGATAATATTTTAATTCTCTGTATTATCCTTCCTTCTTTCCCTTCCTTCTCTTCCTTTTCATGCACTAGATAGATTGGTAGAACACTTGCACATTTAAAATCTCAGGTTGATAAAGGAAATTGTTTCCTCGGCAGCCACTACTAAGTGGGTGTTCTGTAAAACACCTCATGATTTTACAAGTAATGCTGTTCTGACTACTGCATACAACTGTAACTGTGGAAGCTGCAGTTTGACAAATATGTATAGAAGTAGGCATTATTTTTAGATCTTATAACTGCACAGATCCATATTTTTATTTCCTGTTTTTAGTTGTTGTCTTAATATTATTGTTTTAGATGTGTATATATTTTTTTTTGTCATAGTGGAACTGATTAGTGCTTGTTCAGCTGTGAATTGTAGACATAAAAAAGTGGGTTATTTAGGCAAAAGCTGAGATTCCACTTAAAGTAGAATATTAGGCTACCAAAAAAGCACATGAATTGAAAAAAGAAAAAATGGGAAACATCCTAAATGGTCAGAAGAACTCAACTATTTCTAAAAATCCTTATTTGAAAGGACCATCTCTTTCAAATAATATTTCAACAAAAACATCGAATCCTCCTGCTTAACAGGGGAGTGTGAAGCAGAAGGCCTGCCTGGGTGAATATGCTTGAGGACTTCTTAAAATCTATATATAGAACATATATAGATATTATGTCTCTATATATTCAGTTGGCCAGTACTGAAGCATTTATATTGATAAATACTTAGAACAAGGCCTAGTAGGCTTTTTGATCTGAACTAACTTAGTGCTTTCCCAAAAAATTTATATGCATACTTTGGCAATTAGGCCTGTCAAGGGACACTTTTTACCAGCTTTTTTGGGCACAACCCTTCTCTTTAAGGCTACAGAGAGTACCACAGAACCCCAGAATAAGCTGAGTTGGAAGGGTCCCACAAAGATCATAAAAACCAACTCCCGGCCTTGTGCAGCACCATCCCTAAGAGTCACATGCTGTACCTGAAAGAGATGTCCACATGCTTCTTGAACTCTGTCATGCTTTCTCTGACCACTTCTCTGGAGAGCCTCTTCCAGTGCCCAAACACCGTCTGGGCAAAGAACCTTTTCCTAATACCAAGACTCAACCTCCTGACACAACTTCAGGCCATTCCCTTGGGTCCTGTCCCTGCTCACCACAGAGAAGAGATCAGTGCTTCCTCTTACCCTCACAAGGAAGTTGCAGACTGCAATGAAGTCTATCTAGGACGATGTCATTTGACCTCAGGAGTATACTTTGTGATGTTTGGTTTACTAGTGTAAGAGTAGCCATTGGGTAGTTAATGCATGTTTCTGCAATTGCTAAAATTCACCTACAGAAAAGTTGTAATTAATGTAGTAGCTCTGTGTTTGGAGAGGTATGACTTACTAATTGCAGTTGCCAATGTGCCTGCATTCAGCTCCAGGTGCTCCTGGTTTAAACCATGGTATTTCCAAGCCAGAAGACAGCCAGAAGATAGTACACCTTCTCAATTCACCCTCTCAAAGAGTTTTTGGAAGTGTGGGATGACTTGGTTTTCTGTGATGAGCCCCTTTCTCCACCTCTTCCTCGCCTTCCAATATGGGGATCCAACATTGACTCGGCTTTGTGTCTGGAGTCCATAGCAACCCATCTGGATTTGGACCCTCTGTGAATTTGCCCAAAGTGGACCCATGCTCACATGGGGCATTTATACTACTGAGCTACAATTTGTGAAAGTAATCTTTTATGATATATGAAGTGATATGTTGTTCATACAATACTAACATCATAAGAAAATCACCATTTTGCACATTTTACTTATTCCAGACAGCAATGATTTAGTACTTTAAAGCAGACTTTCTACCAGAAGATATGTAAGAGAGTAAAAGACAAAAAAGAGATATTAATATATTTCAGTTTGCTAAACTATTGCAAAGAGAAAACATAGTGGTGTCAGAAATTCTTCAAGGTGAGATGTTGATCATCCTGAACCAGACACCTTCATTAATCACAGCATCCAGAGATGGTGCAGTTACTCCCTTGGCTTGTAAAAGTTGCTTAAACAATCTGGAATGATTCTTCAAATACATTTCTGTAGGCAGGAAATGCAACAGTAAATGCTGAGCTGACCTGAACATTCAAAAGGCTTTAATGAGAATGCACCTACTACTAGGTAGACACTGTATTTCTTTGATATTTTAAAGTAGTTGCTTTTGTAAAGTTTGTATACAGTAGCAATTCACATTTGCCTTTTGATCTTTAGATACTTTTTTTTTGTTGTTTACTGTTTGGTTTTTATTAATGCATTGCTCTTTTTACAAGTTCCTTTTAGTATGAGTTTTTATGACAGAATAAGGTCCTGAAGTTTTGCCATTAACTTTCAGGGTATCCAGACTTTGCTATTTTTACACATTGGCCACCAATACTTTACAGTGATACACAAAGGTAAAACAAGTGTGAGAGATACTGAGCAGCCAAAAAGTTTACTGATTAGGCTCATTTTTGTGTACTTGTCATAGAAAGAGTGTTGGACTCTAGGTGGATCTGCATGAATTTACTGGGTCAGATAAATGAAGTCAGTTGCATAAACATGACAATATTGGTCTGACTAAAAACATAATCGGAAATAAGGATCCAGTCCCCAAGCTGGCCACCCTTGCCTTATATAAGAGATGTGCATAATAGCCTAGTTTATTTTTCACAGTGAACTTTAGATATCAAGTGTACAATAAAATGTTTTCACACACTGCCAATATACTGGAGGAAAAATATACTTTAGTATTTTATCTGACAAAAAGCTGTTGTCTATTTTGTACAATATATTACATTTTTGAATAAGAACACCACTGTAATTTATTGGGAAAAGCTGATTTATTTTATAAATGTAACATTATTTTTGTAAACTTAATTATGAAAAATCAGAAATGATTAGTGCTGTTAAATATTAAATTATAATGAGATGTAACTTTATATGTTTGAACTCTGATACCAAGTTTTTGTATTGAACATTTGGAATTGAAATGGTTGCTGGAAATATTTCAAATGGACTGTTTTTCATCAAAGCTCAATAAAGAAAAATGAATGATCCAAATGACACATTTGCCTTTCATTATTTTTTTTTTTTAACTATTTACATAAATGATGAGAATGGTTTATATTCCTTACACAATAAATAAGTATATAACTAATATGCTTTCATCTCTTCAGTGTTCACAGTATCACAAAATGGCTGAAGTGGGAAGGGACCTCTGGAGGTCATCTAATCCAACCCAATCTGCTCAAGCAGGATATTGAAATCATATGAAAGAACATGATGGCAACCTTTTGGCTGATTCTGCTGCAGCATGGCAAAGTACTACATAGCTATGTTCTTCTTCAATTTTTACTTCTGACTCAGAAAAGAACTGAAGCACATGCTTAATTCCATCTGTGTTTAAAATTAACCATATGTTCAACAGCCTGTTTTTTTTTGGTTTTTTTTT
>VWZN01010508.1:37558-53198 GCA_013396955.1 Regulus satrapa | reverse complement strand
TGGTTTTTTTTGGTGTTTTTTTTTTTTTTTTAATGTACAAGGATAACTTAAGAAATCACTGTCTTTGCTCCGCTGCACTGTTATTAAGAAAAATTTAGATGCAACTTTATAAAGACATTGTAAACTTTGGAAAGACTCTTTACAATATATTTTTTTTAGATAACCAGTATCTCCTCTGCCTTGGAAATTATGTTCAGTTTCATGTCTCCTTACCAGATTTTGAATAGAAATGGGATTAGAGGTTTTTTGGTTGGTTGGTTGGTATTGGGGTCTTTTGGTGGTGGTGGTGGTTTTTTCTTAGTAGTAATAATACAGTGATTTGGGCTGCTTACTTTTGCTCAAATGGGCTCTATTCTGGAGTGCAGAACTATAAGGAAAATCTGCCGTGGGAGGAAAAGGAGACTCCATTTTGAATGCTGGAGATCTTCTGGTCCCTCTGAGGAACTTGAGTCAATAGCTGATTATTCTACATGCAGGAAACCTCTATTTGTGAATGCTGACTAGGGTGTAGGAGCTTTATAATTGTAGAGAACTGAACAGATTTTTTTTCTCTGCCTACAACAAAGGAAATATGGAAACTCTCTTACAATTTCAATGCTGTGAAGTGCTAAGAAATTATTCTACAAGGATTTTGATAAATCAGCTTTAAAAGTAGCTCCAATAGTTGAATCAGGATTGTGTGTTTTACAGAGAGAGATGGATGAACTAGCTTTCATCCTAGTTCTAACCATTACCCAGAATTTTTCCTAACTAAAGAATTCTGAAAGTAAGCAAAGATATTTCATGAGCTCCAGGAATCTTCTGTGACAGAAAATTTAACATTCACAGAATATATGAAATTTTTTTACAATTCTTTATTTTATTAATATACTTGGAAGTTCTGGTTTTACCTCAATGATGTCTGTCAGTCTGTAATAGCCTAACCTTTTTCTGTGTCTTTCAACTGACTCTTTCTAGTTGTGCACAACCATTTGTGATACTTTTGCTAAAGTACATAGTAAATAAATACATAGATCCACATTTTTATAAGTCTGTCAAAAATCTTCTGTATTGATTTGCAACTAATTTTTACATTTTTTCTATTGGGCCTGATACAGATGTATTAGCTTTCTTCTTTCCCTTTATTCTCCCTAGGAATAAACAAGAAATGGAAAAAAAAAATAATTATCACTAAATTTAGTGTTATGACATTAACAATGCAATTGCACGTCTCTTTCTTCTGTTGTTTTTTAAATATGAAGATAGAGGAGATCGTTGTCATCAAAGCTGATATCAATAACTGCTTTCTTTTGGTTCCTTATTTTCTTGTGGAAAATCAAAGTATTTTCATTAATTGAATGAAATGTGTAAATAAAAAAACTAAAGAAGCCAAAAACTACATTTGATTGCAGAGGGGATTAAAGATGCTCAATTGCAGGAAAATATTTTTTAAAATTTATTTCATAAAAATTAAACTGCATGCCTAATTTCTAAACGAAATCATAAATACTTCTATTAAAGGGTAAGAAACTTAAAGACGTAATCAAGTATAAAGATTTTTACATAATGTTAGTGAAAGAGAACTTCCATTTTGTATCACCAACTATAATAATTTCCTTTTAAATACCCTCTAAACAGGATGGGCAAAATCTCATCAAGACATATGCCTAAAAATGTTCTTATGACAATGTTCTCTATTCCTTAATATTGTGGTGGAGCTATGATTATTAATGACATCTGGTACTTCACCTGAGTCAAGTGTTAGTCAAAGGTGCCCCATCATTAATAGATTTACTGATGCTGCTGAGAGGGTTGCCACCTCCTCACAAATAAGGTCTGATGTGACAGCTTCTGCAAGTGACATCGCAGCAGGGCACCCTTGCATCTGCACAGAGCTCTTAATTACCCAAAGATTTTGGGCTTGACACCACTTCTTCCTTTTGCAAGGATGAATGTCACCAATATCTAACATGAGATGAACAGCAGCAAGTGTTGATTTTCCTTCAGCCAGTCTAATCAAGGGGTGGTTTAATCTAAAACCTAGAACTCTCCTCAGACTAGAGCAGAAAGCCTAGAAATCCACAGTTTTAAAATGTCTTTGGCTTTGATCTGAATAGCACCCTCTGGTCTCTTTGAGTCTTAATGTAGCAAGAGTTGAACATTTTAGTATCTCGTGACTGATTAGACTCAGTGATGTTTTGGGGTTTGGCCTCCCACCTGACCTCCTTTGCCAGTTTGTTGGTGGGTTGACCAAACAGACAACAGTTCCTGTTTCAATTTTAGAATACTGAAGGTCTTCAAGGAAGTATAATCATAAAGATTGCACACAGAGATGTGTCTCTGTGACTGAAATTACCTGAACAAGTTCAAGGAGCTACTGATAGGTTAGGAAAAAATAGAGTACATAATAAGGTATTTTTCAGTCGTTCAAAAGAATTCAGGGAAAGGAGGAAGGAAAGAAGACACACAAAAATTGGCTTACACTATCAATCTCACAAAGAGTTTAGCAAACCTCTTCATTGGAGGTATAACATTAGACAGTTTTGTTCAATATATTCAGTGTAGTTTGGTTTGTGGTTCTGTGTATCACCTGTAGATTGCAAAATTCATACTTTTAGCAGATGATTTACTTGCATTTTTTATTAAGCAGTTCATGAAATGTATCCTAGCAGTTAGTTTAACATGCCCTCAGGTGCCCGCTGGCAGCTTGCTGGCCCTTCACAGGGCTGCTCTACAGGGAGGTCTGGTCCCATTCTGTATCACGGGATACAGAATGCTCTGCTCTGGGATTCTTCCTCTAATATTAGTTAAACACATTCCTTATCAATGGGCAGTAATGCCATGGGAGTGAAACAATGCTCTTCATGTAGCCCATGGCAGTTCTTACTGTCACCAATCTCGCTTTTATCATCACACCTTGTTTCACGTGACACAGCTCAACTTGCCAGTTGTATCACCTGTTATGTCATGCTCTGTTTCATGCTTCTCTCAAGGCCAACTGAGACAAGATAAACCTTTGGTTTTTGCTGCAAAGTTCTATCAAAGTGAAATGTTGACTCTGGATGCAAACAAAAACCCAAACTAAGTGTTGGATCTGGTGATGTTCTCATCCATCACTTTCACATCAGCCACCCAGTATGTGGAGTGCTTGTATCAGCTGTTAGAATGGCCCTTATTTCCTGTTTTGTTCAAATAAAGCAAGTAAATAGGTTGGGTTACAACTGCTCTCTAGCTAAAAGTATGGTGAATTCATAGAATACAGTCTTGAGATTATATTGAGCTAGCTTTTTTTAGTCTATGCATTTTGCAGCTTAAATAAAATGGTGCAGCTTATGTTACGTTTTGATCAGCAGGCAGATTTTTTTCTCCCCTGTTTTTTTTTTTGACCTCCTCACAATTGAATGAATTTTCATGAATATGACTACCCAACAAAGCATCCAGTTTTTCAGATGCCTGCCTTTTGTAATTTAAATAATGTAAGCATATGAACATTGAGTTTGAATTAAGAGGCAAAGGCAATCTCACCGAAAGAGTTTATTCAATATATTTCCAACATCATCTATTTCAAGATATAATTAAGATTACCATGGCCCAAGTCTAATTTACTGTGATTTCCAAAAAGTGGAGCAGATAGCAACTGTAATAGAGGACAAGAATTTTCCATATAAAATTTTTCATTGTCATATTAGATTTTTAATGAGCATTAGTCTTGATCAGAAATGTAATAAAATGGAACAATACCCTAAAATATGCAGACAGATGTACTATAAAATAACAAACTTTATATATTTAATTTATGTACTGTGAAGTGCACTTTTCTTTTGCAACATGAACATTAATATCCATTTTTTATCTCAACACCAAAATCATAATTTAACTGTAGCACGATCTGTCCTCTATTTTAATGTGGGCTTTTTTGCAGGTTGATTAAAATTGCATTGTGTGATTAAATACATAGAGGCAGATTTTCTATCCTTGTGACACTGTGCCTCTTCAGAGATTGGCAGCCTGAGGTGCTGCTCATTAACCAACAAATAATTTGAAAATTAAAAGAGGGATGGGGTCCTTCTGGAGGGCAGGAGAGTAATCCCCATCTCCATGAGGAAGGCACCGTTGGAGCTTTAAGCTTTTGACTTATAGAAGGAGACACTTCCTTAAGGAGAAATTTGCACTTTGAAGATATGGGTAATAGTGGGGGAGAAATCCCTTAAAAAATATAGTGCTGCAAGTCTCAAGGGTACCCGGTTAGAGAAGGTAGATTCAGGAAAGTTTGATGAGCACCGAAGGGCAGTTAGTCCAGGAACTAACAGGGTTCTATTGCCTTTTGCAATGCCTCAGCTTCTGGAGGTATATCAATATGTGCAAAGGAACCTTTCTTTTGTCATGGTCAGAGCAAGCTTGAAGGCACCATGTTAACAGAGAACTTCCTCAAACAATGAAACTTACATGCAGAAAAATAATGTGGATTATTATTTTGATTTGGAAATAATTAAGCTTAATTATTTTTCTATACAACTCAATCTTTCTGGTATTCTGGATACTCTTTTCAGATTTTAAATGCTTGGAATTGACTGTGATACATCAGATGTCATCTTTGTGTCCTGCTTGCTAAGGGATGGGGACAGTGAATGAAGACATAAAAAGGTCAATAAAAAGCCAAAGACATGGAAACTCTCAGATCCAGATAATATACCTTCTCCAGCACAATAAATAGATTCATGGAACCTACTCCAACTAAAGCATGTGAATAGAATAATTTCCTCAAATTACTGTCTTCAACTCTAATATAATTTGCTGGTGATAAAAGGTTCTTCAGTGTAGTAACTATTAATTGCATTGCCATGTCCTCTCTCTCACCTGAATCTTATCTTTCTCAGAGTAAGGGTCCTTATTTATTTACAGCTTAATTTATATTGAATCCTGTGCCTGAGACTCCTTGAACCCATCAAGCTTACAGCACTTGTGTTGTCACACTGCCAGCCCCATTTCATGTGAATTCAGGCTGAGTTTCCTGGAGCAACCCCCTCTGCCTACTAGAATATCTAGAAAAGGCAAGAGAAAACAGCAGGAAATTTAGAAGGATGCAGAGCATCCTGTCATTTCTGTTACTCACTGCTGCTGAATTCACTACCTGCTGTATATGACCTCTGAACATGTTAGTGACTGCATGGTAGTTCCTCACGTCATATGGAGACATATGGTGACAAAAAGGTCTGTGTGCTGCCACTCATTTTCTCTGCCAAAGCCACATCTGGATTGTTATGGTGAGTGTTTGGAGGGATGCAAATAGCACAGTTATTTCTTCCCATTCTTTTGTTTTAAAAGCACAAATGTATGAGTCATCCTTTGGCTCTTTGCACTTAATTTCATTCATAAATACTGATGCTGGCATATTATTAAAAATATTACTTAAACCTCAGCTGATGTATCTTACTTTCTCTATCACACACCTTGTTAAAATAGTTTTTTGGCTGTGTTTATCTTCTAATATCACTTGATTTTATTGCAAGATAGTTTAAGATTTTTGTCTAAGTTTATGATGTGACTGTGGGAGAATAAAGTGTACCAGTATTTCTGTAAATGAGGCATCATGGGAGTCAGAGTGTGTGCTATACTGCTCTAAAGTAGCTCATCTCTGAAGTTCTGTAATTTGGGTGCACTGTGTATTGCAGGTTAATCCCCAGAACACACAAACCAATTCACCAATTTAAACCTCATTATTTCCTGTCACTTTGTTTTAAACTGCAACCACTGCAAGGCCAAAGCTGTGCCTGTTGTCTACTGTCATTTTCTTTATATATGGAGACACTGAGAGTTATTTGTTGACCTTTGAAGTAAAATGTCGAGCTCCTTTAATATTCTTTCATTTCAGATGATGAGGAATACCACTGAGAGGGCTCAGTCAGTCCCACGTGACTCATGTCCTCCCTGGTAATGAGGCTAAGTGGCACAGGTGACCCCTAAAGTTAGGGAGCAGCAGAGTGCCTGCTCCAGCATGTCTAGGGCTACACCACCCTGTAACAAAAAGGGAGTTCATTTCTGTTTCTTTCTCTGGAAGAAAGGTATCTCAGCTTCTACTAAAGCTGCTGCTACATTGGAATGGTTATTACCCATGCATTAGGCATTTTGTTTCTTTATATGAAAAATATTACCGTGCAATATTATGACACAATGCAAAGCATTGTAGTATTATTGAAAGGAAAATTTTACTAAAGACCATAGCAAGCCTACCTTACAGTTTGGTCTCACTTTGTTGTATGAGTAAGCCAGCTTGAGGAAAGATAATAGGAGTCCTAGAAATTCAGAGTATTTGGGTATCATTTACTCTTATAACCTAGTCTATCAAAGCACCTCCCTTCACAACATAAGGTAGAGCTCTTTCGGTTAAATTTGAGATAGAATCTAAAAAACTACTTAGCGCTCTGGCCTGATCCAACAGAGTACTTGACAAAGGCTGAAATGCTGGTAGGCCTAAAGCTGAGCCCACTGTGACATGCCTTACCACGTGGGGATAGGCAACGTGCACTGCATGCCATCCTGTGCAACAGAAAACACTGCAGTGCTGCAGCTCATCATAAAATTATTGCTGCTTCAGCCAGAGTTGTAAAAAAACCCATCCACTTTCAGCAGAATGGATGTCTTCTCCCATCCACAGGAAAAAGCATAAGTCTAGTCCAAGCAAAGTGTCCTCTATGAATCACAAAGGCTCTCTCAAATCCTCATAATTTTGAAGGTAAAATTAATCACAAATGGAAAGTTGTGATTTTAATCCTTGAACACTGGTTTTGAAGGAAACATGCAGCTCTTTCCATCCACACCTTGGAGTGCTGGCCAGCAATTGGATGAGCATGAGCCAGCAGTGTGCCCAAGAGGCCAGGAAGGGCAAAGGCATCCTAGCCTGGATTAATAATAGTGTGGCCACCAGGACTAGGGCAGCAATCATTCCCCTGTACTTGGCACTGGTGAGGCCACACTTTAAGTCCTGTGTTCGGTTTTGGGTCCCTCAAGACAAGAAAGACATTGAGGTGCTGGAGTGTGTCCAGAAAATGGCAACGGAGCTGGGGAAGAGTCTGGAACAAAAGTCTTATGAGGAGTGGATGAAGAAGTTGGGATTGTTAAACCTGGACAAGAGAAGGAAGTTGTAGTGAGGTAGAGGTGGGCCTCGTCACCAGCAAGAGGACCAGGGGCATGGCCTCAAGGTGCTCAAGGTGAGGTTCAGGTTGGAAATTAGGAAAAAATTCTTCACTGAAAGAAAAACAAATAAATACTGAAAGAGTATTTATTAAATACTGTTAAATACTGAAACAGGCTCCCCAGGGAAGTGGTAGAGTCACCACTGCAAGTGTTCAAAATACGAATAGAAATGGCATTTTGCTGTATGATTTATTTGGCATGGTGGTTTTTGGTCAAAGGCTGGGCTTAATGAACTTGGAGGTCTTTTTCTACCTTAATGAGTCTATGAATCTATGATCTATGTGACAAGTACTGTTGGCACAGAATGTTTGGCCAGAAGCTGGGTAGAAACTTTTGTCTGATCACAAAGCTGTGCCCACAAATAGTTGCACTCATATCCTTGCAGCAAGGTAGGCTCCCGAATGGACTATGAGATCCTGCGCTATGTTCTAACACTTTTTGACACAGCCCCCCTCAAAATGGATCAAGTGATGGGAACTTTGGGCTATAACTAACACATGAATCTAAACTTTGGCACTGATTTTCAAAGATATTTTGTCACCTATCTACTGCAGAAATCAATGGAGTCTGGCTACCTAAATAGTAATTAAGTGTGCATGTATCTTAGAGGATCTTTTCCTTTGATCTCAAAATATGTCAGTCCAGCTCATTACAAGCTGTGCATTTACTTTAAAAAAATATATGAGTTATAAATTAAGGATAAGATTAATTAATAGTGGCATTATAACTGTAGCAAAGCAAAGAGACTGATTGCCCTGACAGAGAAACTAGAAAGGATAATGGATTTAATGGCATGTGTTCTAATGGAAAAAAATAACCTATTACATGAGTCTGTCATATCTGAAAAAAATGTGGCTACCATTTACAGTTCATATAGGGACGAAAAGGTTTCTATACTAGCAGTATATAAATCACTGCAAAGAGTAAGCTGAGATCTTTATAGTAGCAGTGATATATTTTCCCTTGTGGAAGCCTTAGCCCAATTTTGTATCTACAGAATCTCTCTCTAACACAAGGGACTGATGTATCTCAAACACCCAGTTCTGGGTAAGGATGCGTCCTGAATGGAGACAGTCTTTTCGAGCAAACACCTATTGAGGAACAAGCATGAAACCTTCCTGTACTACTGGGTAACTCAGGGATCTCATAATTTAGCTTACTAGACTGCCATTTAAAGCATGTCTTCAAGTATGGTAAGGGCAGAGAACCAAAATCAAGAATGAAAATTTGACGGGTGGCCAGTGAGCTAGGAAGAGAAAGGCTCTTAGTGCCGATATCTTTTGTGGGAATTCACATGCATGCTAACAACTGAGCTGGCTACTAAAATGAAGAACAGGTGGTTTCCTTCTTCTTCATCCCTTTTCTGGTTTTTTGATCTCTTTGAGGAGATCCTTGAGGACATTTGATGGAATTGAGGAATTTTGGTCGAGTTCAGGGCCACTGAGGCTAAAATGTTTCTGTCTGTTTATACAGGTAAAAAATTAGGAGCATTTTCATAGGAAAATGATGTTAGACAGAATTTTGAGGATGAGAGCTAGCATCTCAGCTCCTCTTTGGTCATAGAATCATATAATGGTTTAGGTTGGAAGGGACCTTTGAGGGTCATCTAGTCCAGTAATGAGCAGGGACAACTTCCAGCAGAACAAGTTTCCCAGATCCACATCCAACATGACCTTGATTATTTCCTAGTATGAGTAATCTACAGCCTCTCTGGGGAACCTGTTCCAGTGTCTCACCATTCTTATTGAAATAAAAAAAAACCCCTTTTTCCTTGTACCTAGTCTGATATTGGAGAATAGGCAATAGAAATCCCACTCTAAAACTTGATGATGAACAATCACAGCTCAGAAATTTCTACAAGTTGCAGGATGATACTGTGGCCTCTGAACCACCTTTGGGCTCCCACTGTCATGCCTGCTGTCATACTGCAGGCATCCTACCTGTGTCAGTTAAACATTATCTCAAAGATATAATGCACTGACATGGCTAAACTGCTTTTAGAATAATGTTTTCATTTTCAGATATGTCTGCGCTAACTTGGTATTCTTCACTTGTGCTGCACTGTGCAGCACAGGCACGTACTTTCATTGGATTCCTTTGTAGAATGAGTTTTCCCTGCTATCTTAAGAGGATTTTTTGCCACTTCTCTGAGTCCAATTTCTTAATTATCTTCTGCATGCAGATATGGTGGAGGATGTAAGTCAATTCTAAAAATAAATATAATTGAATATGATGTAACTTCTACAGAATCTAGAGTCAAGCTGATATAGAATGGAATGTGATGACAGTAATAATTTTACCTGGAAAAAGAATGGTGAAATTAGTGAGACTTAAGGATGTGTAGGGTTTCATCATGCTTCAAAGCAAGAAAGAATATGCCAAAATCTGATGGCTGTGAATGTTCTCAGCTTGCTGTTAACATGCCAATTGCATTTGTTTTGCAAGTTCAAAAGTTGCAATAAAAATAATTAAATAATATAAATGAAAATAACGGTTTGCAATTATAGTAAAATGAATTATCTTGGTTTCATATTCCCATGGTTTTGATGTAAGGGTAGTGAAGAAATGTCTAAGGAGCAAAGTGCTGCTAGTACGATGTGATGATTAAGAGCAAGGCTCAGTTTGGGAATGGAGCGTGGCAATGCACAACAAGGACTGTTACCTAAGCCCTCCCCTTGTTCTGGGCTGCTGAGTGGGGACCAGCCCTCAGGCAAAGGTTAGAGCAGCCCTGAGGCTGCTTTGCTAAGTAGACTGATCCCTCCGCAAATGCAAGATTACTCCCAAAAGAATGTTATTGACTGCTCTGTTCAATTTGGTTTTAAATGATTCATGTACTAATTGAGCTTCTACTACTTACCAGCCTAAAATATCATTTGACCTGCCTGTTAGGGAACTCAGTCTTGTTCCAGTGTCCTGACAATTGTGACTGTGTAATTGACCACCACCACCAAAAAACAAACAAATGCCCGCAGAGCAAATTGTGCTGATTGAATTTGCTAGGTGAGTGTGCCTGGATAAATATCACGCTGCAGCTTATTTTTTCAAGAAACAAAACTACAGAATGCTTCAAGGTACTGAAGTAAATGGACAGGGGCAGAACCTAGCACATTGTCCAAATGCCCTGGCTCAGGCTAGCAATAGAAAAAAAAATGGCAGACAACTGTGTACTATCTTCTTCATAACAATATACTAAGCACCAGAATACTTAAAAAATGAGATAACAAAGGAACAGGCTTGTGATCTAAAGGATCCCTGTCAGAGTTACTCCAGCACATATTCAGTTGACTGGTGGGGCTGTACTTGCAGTGCATATATACTGACTGAAAGGACACCATTTTAATTTTTCCTCAAAACAAAATGTTTTGCATAAATTCTTTTCTTTCCAGTACTTATTTATCTTTTCCCTGAGTGTAGGTTTGTATTGGTGTCTGAAATGATAATGAAATGTAGCCTTTAAAACCTTAGAGTGCAGGGAGATGGCCTATGTCATATAGTGATTGTCCAGAAGTACTATGGGGGCAGCTGTTGATATAATTAGACAGAAGGGACTAACTAGAAAACATTTTCATAATTTCTTGACATTTTCCCCTATTCTTTATTCAGAAATGAAGGCAAATATTTTTAGACTTGAGAGGAAAATTTACTGGACATATGAAACTCTATTCAAAATCTGACTGGAAGATTCATAAGCACTGAGAAAGTTTGGATTTAGCTTTGAATATGGTGAGACTTTCTCCAGGGTTTTGTTTTTGGTTGTCTGGGTGTGTTTTTTGGTTTTTATTTCATGTTTCATTATTTGTGTAATTTCTCTATTTAGTGTATAAAGACGAGTAGGGCATTGATATGATGTATATGAGACTCAATCGTCTGTGAAAAAAACTGAAGGAGCAAGTTCTCAGTGGAAGGAGAGCACTGCTGTGATTCTGTCACTTGTTGCAATTACAAATGCATCAGGAAAGGGTATTGTCTGGATTCAGTTTCTCTCCAGGGCTGATACAAGGGCAAACCAAGACCACCACAGTACCAACAACTTACTGTGATCTCCTAAGCCTTACAGGCTTGTCAATATTTCCTGTGAGTGGAAAACATTTTTATTTCTAGCCAGACCTTCAAAGTACCATGAAATAGAACTAGGTGTGTGCAATACTGGGTTTGGCCTCATGCATTGTGCCAGCTTCAGTGTGAACTTCAGCGTGAGCCAATTGGTTTCAATACAAGACTGAGCTCCAGAGGAAGTTCATCTGACCCTCCAGGGGTTTATAGGAGCTGGACATGCCTTGGGGAACTGCACAGACCAGATTGTTTATTCCTCCTCTAGAGGACAGAGGTCAGGACATCATCTGGTCACACATGCTAAGTGACTCAGCAACCCTAGTTTGCATGTGTTGCTCAGAGAGGTGATGAAGGTAAAATAAAATTACATTAACTGCAAAATAGACACAGCGAGGTCAATAACACATTGACGTTGGGATACTTGAAATATAACCATGAGAATCTGTTGTTCTTTGTGTGGGGTCTTAAACAACTGACAAAGAGACAATATATGTTTTTCTTCTGAATAAGCTGTATAAAATTATATTGAGACTTACAGGTATATTAATCTTACCAGGCACAATAAAGGAAAAAAAAAATACAGAAATTAAATAAGCAATTTTGAACCAGTTCGATGATGCCTTCATTTTATTATAACTCACATCACTTTCATAAAAGAAAATCATGTCTTGAAGAACTGCCTCAGTAGAACACCCACCTAATTGAGTGTTTCAAAAAGATTTAAACCTGGGATTGAGTGATCTGATGAATCAAAGCTTTATATACCAGAGCACTCATGAGCATGCTAACAAAATGCTGGAAAAGGAAAGTAGAAATATATTTGGCCATCCAAAAAAACTTTTTTTAGTCTATTAAGTAAGTCAAAAGTTATAAAGGTGAAGGTAATAAACAGGTTTGGTTTCTATTTTTCACTCAGTAAAAGGGAAAAAAAAAGATAAATGGGAATGAACAAGTGAATTTTAGCACGGCTGAAAGGATGAGTTAGAAAACAGTTCTCATGTTTCTTGGTGATATGAAAATAGGTTTAGAGGAGAGGAAAAAATCTGTATTTATTATCTATGTAACCTATGGCAGTAAAACGAAACTAAGTTTTCCCTGAGGAAAAAAAGGAATTGCTCATGAGAGCAGGATATTTTTTCTGTAAACACATTAGTCTCCCATCTCATCTCTCTCTGTGTGATGGCCACTGTTCATCTCTGGGACTCAGCATGCTCCTTGGGTGCCTGCCTGGCTGGCCAGCATCTCTGGGGGTCCCAGAGGCAGGGAGGGCTGTGGCAGTGCAGTGGCTGTGCAGTGTCAGACCCTGCTGCAGCCCAGCACCCAGAAGAGCCCTTATGCAAGCCACAGTTGTTCTTACTTTAAACTTTGTTTTATATATTCCTTTTTTTTTTTTTTTAACTTACACTTCACTTGTACAGCTGAGTAAAAAATAGATGTTTTAAAAAATTCAAAGTCAAAAAGTTCACCAAGAATTGTTTTATTATATCATTGAACTTCCTGTCCAGTTTCCACAGCTTAGACTTTGCGGTTGAATCTGAACATTTATGGCACAAAAAGAAAGGGGTAGATTTGACACCTCACAGAATAAAAAGCCGATACAGCAATAGTGTACAAATATAGCAAGATTCAAAAATTACCTTCAGAGAAAATATCACAACATAAATGTATAAATTAGTAAATTGTGAAATCCCAGACAACACACCAGTTCCTTTAAATTTCTCTAAGATGTGAATTCCCATAGATATTCTTGGGATAGTTATGTATTTGGGGTTTTTTTCCTTCGTGGGCTTTTTTTTTTTCCCCTTAATTTCTAAGGTACTGAGAAAATAGTGCTTCCATTCCTGCCCATCCCAGCAGGCAGCAGGTGCTCAGAAAATCTCAAGAAACAAAAGCCACCTGATTTAAAGAGACAGATATACACATTGAAGCAATAGACTATGCCATGCCAGGAAATTTCTAATTTCTAATAAAATAGTAATACAATTGCATAACATCACATTAAAACATTGAAATAAATTATGCTTTAACAGTGATTTTATAAAAATTTATACTTTAGGAAAGCAATCTCAGTTCTATGCTAAACCACTATTTATTATAGAAGATGAGGCACAGGTTTATGTAGTTAGAAAATTACTCCTGATATAAAACCAATCCAAAAGGCTTTACAGTATGTTAATTGTCTTGGTGGGTTTTGTTAACTACACGATTCCCAGAGTCTTTGATATGCATTCAGTACCATTATGTGAAACAAATTATCCTCTTAAACTACCAGAATCCAATCTAAATGAAGAAGGTTTTAATACAGTGTTTTCTCTTCTTGTGTTTGTTGAAAATTAGTCCATGTCTTCAACTCATTCTGTTGTATAAACTATTAGGAAAAATATTCTATTTTTCTGTGAAATCAGGGCATGTGCACAAGATCGCAATGTCCTAGATATAATCTACAAGGGATCTCTTTAGTCCGTTTCATCCTTTCCTTCTCAAAACAAGCCGATAACACTGCAGAAAGAGTATGTGAAGTAGCCTTGCAGCTCACCAGTGCTACTTCTGGACTAACAGGAGTTGATGAGTTTTTATTTCAATTATGCTCCAAGAACTGGTGAGACAGCAAGAGACAACAACCAAGGAACCATCTATGCAGAGAATACTCTGCAGTGAAGAGTCTTTTGCAGTGAGTCAGTCTGTCAAGAAACATTTTCTCTGTTTTGCTCTGCCCATTTTCTATTCTGTTATTTTCCCCAATCTCAATACTATGAGGGGAAAAACCTGTTTAGAAATGGGCAATAAATTGTTGAACTATGGATTCTGTTTTTTATTGTGAAATGTAATTACATCAGGTTTCTTCTTTTAGTTCATAAATATGGTCATATCTCTGTGCAATTCCTCTTCTAAATGTAGTATTCCTAGCCCCTAGAATCTTCCCAGCCCTTAAAACTCAGGATCTGCTTTTGGTAATCACATTGGAAAAACTACTGATAGACAACCAGCCTGCGTTAGTATGCTTTGGGACAGGCTCAGTAAAATAGAAATACTAAAAGTTAGTGTTTACATTGTGTTTCTTGGGAGGACAGTCAGAATCACATGGATAGGGCCATTGTGTCATCAAACCTTTGTGCTCTGCTTAGGTACATTTAAAATACTTCCTGAAGATCTTTGGTACTTTTCATTAAGATTTCTGGCTTTAATATATTTACGTATGTATGTGTGTATTTATTTATTATTTAAATAAAAGCAGTAGAAGCAATTTTTCCTGTTCTTCTAATGCTGGACAACTTTTCTTTCAGTTTGTATAAATACATTTCCATTCTAGTGTGGTTACTATTAGACTATGAACTAAGTCTTTTACTTGTGGTCTTTTGTCTGTAAAATGTGATTAATTTTAAATTAAAGCATGACCTAAACAACACTTGAGACTAAACTGAAATGTGTTATAAAATATGTATATTGATTTTAGCCAAATGCAGTCTTTTTTGATAAAAAACCCCTTTGATTCATAGTCAGTGCACCAAAAACTAGTTTTCCTGACTTTGATCACACGATGACATAGAGAAGATGTCTGACATGAAATAAATAAGTGAGAAGTGTGGAAAAATGAGCAAGGTGACTTAGCACTGTTTGAGCTTTGTTGTGCCTGCTGTACACTACTAGAACAAGCACTTCTTGCTAATACGATGGAACAGCTCAACAATTTTCAGGCATAAAGACTACTTGAGGGAAAATTCAATAAGTTAAGAATTCCAAACTGTAATCAGACCTTGGGGAAGAAGCGGTATTGAAACACAACTTTTTTTGACAGTTTTGAGTGTAGCTCTGGTGGTCTGTTTCAAAAACTGTCAAAATGATGATAAGTGGTCTTGGGAGTCTAGTTTTGATTCTTATACCAAATAATCTGGCTGCCTTCTTGGTATTAGTGCTATTAGCAATTTAAGAAGTCTTATTTTCGAAGGTGAAAAGATGCTAAAATAGAAAAATGACTATGCTGAATGTAGAGTAATTACTTTTCATGACATCCTCATTGAAATCAATAAGATTTACTAATTAAGACATCTAAGCTGAAATCAATAGGATCTGACAGCTAACACCTCCCTGTAGCAATAAGCCAGCATCAACAATTTTGCATCTATACCGATGTTAAAATTAGCCAATCTGATTTTCTTTGCTATTCAGTATTTAATGTTTTACTGAACAGTGAAGCCCTTCCATGCCTAATATGCTTCCCACATTCCAAAATAAAAGCTGATGAAACTGCTACACCTATATACCTTCTGCCCTGTGGTGCACATTTACAGCTTGTGACCAAAGAGCCTTGATTGACCCGATGTTTGAGTTCTCAAACCAAAAATGCCAGTGGATGATAAAAAGGCAGTTAAGATATATGTCAAGGCAAGGAGATATAAATACAGAACCAATAATC
>VWZN01010508.1:21817-37475 GCA_013396955.1 Regulus satrapa | reverse complement strand
TTTTTTTCTTTTTTTTTTTTTTTATTCTTTCGCCATTCTTTCTTTAATGGGAAAGCTTTTGGGTGGATAATTTCCTGCCACTTTTTCCTCTGAGGGTTAACCCTGCCTTCCCTCAAGTTTTCAATTTTTCCTCAGCAGATTTCTGACGATCTATGCAAAGTCTGTGCTATAGTATCCTCAGTTCACAGTAGAACAGGTTCACAGAAATCATGGCCCCTTGAGGCTTTTTGGAGCTGGAGACGGAAACAACGAATTAATCAAAATGCACTGTGTGTCATCCAGTAGTCATGCAGCCATGGATTTGTTTTTTCTGCTGGTTGGATTCTGAGTCTCGTTGACATTTTTATTCCTTCTGAATTTCTAGCCTAGTGATGGTCAGCAATGTTTTCCTTCTTTAGTTTGCAGTTTGATGTTGTGACTGTTCCTCAGATCATGCTGATGAGAATGATAGTCTTCTTTAAGGCAGTGCAATCCACTGACATTATGCACAAATGACCTGAAAGACAGATCAGGAAATCAAGGAGAGAAAAGCACATCAGAAAAATATTCTGAATTATCCTATTGTCTCTAGAATTCCCTTCTATTAATTTCCTGATATTTTTTCTTCCGGTCATTTGATTTTTGCATATTTTATTTTCCCTCTTTAATTCAGGGTGAAACTAATATTATTTGTTTGAATATAGCTGTAGCTGTGCATAGCCAAGTAGAACCATGTCTTCCAAGCACTAATGGCCACAGCAAAAAACTATTTGAAGACAGGTTAGAAGCTTGCTATGGACCATATGTATGTGTTCTTTTTCACTTAACTGCAGGCACATTTATTGGAGATGAGTATAAATTTAAGAATGCCTTCATGTGGCCTATATGCTTTATTTCATGAATTTGAAAGCTAAATCTCAGAAATTTTTAAGAACCAAAGTAGCAGCATATCTTGTCCCAATTGTAAAATATCAAAAACTCCAAAATATATTTTGAGTTGCAATCTTTCATATATCAAGTTATCTCTTCATAATTTCTGAAACAAACTACTTCCATAATTTCTTGTCCTTCGAAGGATTTGCAGATGGCTCGATATGAATAAGAAAGAATTTATATGATTCATGTTGGAAAAGAACTGAAGTCCACATTCCCTAAGCAAGAAGTAAATCTTGATATTGGACATATTAAAATTTTAGGCACCATTTGCTTTCCAAGAAATTTCTTTGTATCTGCATGTTGTATTTGATTTGAGAAGATTTAAGCTGTTTAAATTTGAGATGGGCTGAATATTTTGCCCTGAACTGGGCTGGCAAGAACATCCTTGACACAGTGGCTGTTCATCTTACTTATGTAATGTCTGCCACAGCTTTGTTCAATTCAACAGAGCTTTTCTATTGGATCAGGGCCCAGAAAATTTAATCACCTCTTCTGATCTCTTTAAAAAAAACCCCACGACTTAAAAGACTTCATTCAGGATGAAAGTTCCATCCCTGTTAGAAAACCATATTTAACCTGAGTCAATGTCCCCTGAGATGTTATTCTCTGCAAATGGTACTTCTCTGCAAGTGCCACCACAAAACTAAAAAACTTTAAAATTTTCTTCAGCAAATGTCAGCATTTTCTTCAAAACTGAGTGAGTCTCAATAAATGAGACAAAATTACCTAAAAACTGTGAAAAGATGGCAAAATACCAAAATTTTGATGTGACAGGAGCCAAATTGTGTTGTGGCTAATGACAAGACGTATCATAATGTGCTCTTTATGTGAGCAAAAGACTGCTTTATACACAGACTATGAGCTTAGGAGCAATGGTTTTAATTTTGCCATTTTTTCAACCTGTATCTTTTGGTAAACATCTTGGCATCAGTGCATCTTGTGTTCCTCAAAATAGGCTTGAGATGGTTCTTATCTATCTTTTATATCTATCTAAGAGATATAAGTATCTTATATCCTTTATATATTTTATATCTTACTATCTTTTGTATCTTTATATCTTCCTATCCTTTATATCACTGTCCACAGCCAAATAGGAGGATACAGACAAATGGACACTTGCCCAGAAGAGACACATTGCTTAGAATTGGCATTAATGAAGCACACGCATATCTGAAACACAGATCCCCTGCAAGCTTTTTTTCTTTTAAATTTGTGTCAACACAAGGCTGAGTAAGTGCTAATATCCCTTTCCTTGGGGTGGGAAACACTGGATGCAGATCCCTGTTCTGCCTTTGTCATGGCAGTGATCTAAAACAAGTACATCCATATGATAGATGAATAGTGCTGGAAGAAAGAGACACTCCCTTCTTTCTTACTACATCATTTATAAAGCACAGAGTAACACCAATAAGATAAATTTACACTTCAAGTGTTTTGCAATTAAGGTATTCACCTGGGAACTGGCAGAGCTATGAGGAAAATCCTTGGTCTAGTTCCAACAGCAGCAGAACTGGAATGCAGGCCTACCTCTGTGTGAATGCTTTAGCCTTCAATTTACTCTATGCTCTTTCTGTCATTTTCTTTGCAAAAGACCAAAATGAGTTTAGGTTTGTGAATCTTATGGTGTGTTAATGACTGGGGATTTGAATACATGATGTCTTAAATTTTGCAATATCTCATGTTGTTACTTTCAAGAGGACCATCATATAAGGTTCTCCTTTTTTGTCTTTGTCTGAAAAGAATGAGATATTGGTGCTTCTCACATTCTGTGAGTGTAATCATAAAATTACAGGTAATGGGACCATGTAAAATCTGTGCATGGATATCTAATAACACAATAGCTCATGAAGGTAGTGAGCCAACGATCTACAAAGGCTGAAAAGAGAAACTATTTGAAAAGAAACAGCTCTGGGTTACAGACTCCATTGGGTACTTTTCTGGAGGTTTTAGGTGTTCAGTGTAGGAAGAGCCATAGCAGAAGTACTACTGAAAAATGAATTCTGTGTGAGAAGTGGGAAAGGCTTTCTATAACAATTAAGCATGTGAACTTTGTAACGAAACGTCTATTGTTAACCTCTTCCTCTATCTCTGTGATATCAAGAAGAGTTATTCTTTGACTATAGTATAAATACTATAAATAAGGTTAAAAAATTACATCTGCACCCCATAAAGTATTTTCATCAATTCAGTCAAATAAGAGTTTATAAGCAAAACATTATATAGATTAAATAATAAGGTTTAGGTACCCTGGTTTAAGCCTGCAGAGCTCTCTAATACTTCTCATGAGAATACCTTCCATTTTAAGTGCATTATATTCATTATTCCTTTCCTCCTGCTCCTTTCTTCTTACATCCTAATTCATTTTGCAGCTTTCTTTTCATCACATGGGCTTTTATTTTCAAAATAAGCCATTTGTGCAGTATCTTTTCCAATGCCTTTGGAAAATTTAAATATATAATGCAGCTACATTCCCTTTATCTGTCATGCTGGCAATATCTTCAAAAATTCTAGTGCATTTGTAAAGGAAGTGCAGCTCTCCTAGCATTCTTATTGCATCTTGTTAACTAATCCCCTTGTCACCACCTTACTTTCACTTTCTTCTGTCACAAATTAATCCATCAACAATCATGTAATTCGAATGATCTGGTTTCCTTCTTTTTCCGTGAAGTGACATTAACTCGCATTTGAGTTGTAAGAAAGGGTGCATAGTTTTCACAGAAAAAAATATAATAAAATCTTACTACTTTTAAATGCTACTTGAGGGCTTTGCTTGTTACCATGCAATGCTGTCAAGGATATTTAAGAACCCAAACAGAGGTAAAATACAAATTGGTTAGGATGTGGGATCCAGACCCTGATGGAGCCAGTTTAAAATTTCCCACTGATTTTGTTGCCAAGGCAGTGACATATCCTCTGCTGAGTGCAAGAGGCTTCATTTTCCTGCATTCTGGTGAGGTGAAAGTAGAGCTCCATGATTGCCATGTTAAACTGAGAAGGGAGAAACAAGACTGGTTGTAGTAGTGCACATACCGGGGCTTCCCTAGTTTCTATGTAATCCCTCCCTCCAAGTGTGACGTGTTTATCCTTTCCCCTCCCTGTCNCATGTCTTGCTTATGAAAATAATACTTGAAAGACTGGGGAGTCATCCATAGCTAGACCTAGGTTTTCTGGACTGCTACAAGCTGCAGTGTGCTGCTAGCAAGGAGAAACAGTTCAAGCAGAAACTAAAGCCATGAGCAACTTCTGATGCCTTGTTTCAAATAGGAAACAAAGTACTGTGAAAGCAAAAACAACAAAAAAAACCCCCATTGTTTTAACAGGTAATCCCATTTTCCAGCTGATTAGAACCATTTGACTTTTGTCCTTTTTATAGTGTGTCCTAAATAAACAAAGATTTCATGTAACACACACCTTGCTAAGGGCCTTTGCAGGTAGAGATAGGGGACTTGTTTCCAGTTGTATTGAATTTCCTTTAGCTGTATACTCCACTGCAAAATAATTGCAAATATTTTGGAACTCACTTGATGGCACTTATATGCCTCTTGCTTTTTATCATGAAGCACATGTGACAATACGATGTAAAAGGTAATTGAGAATCAGCCCAAAATAACAGCGGAATAACTTGTTTCTAAATGACCTACCCAAAACCTCCAAACAGCCTTTGCAACCTCTAAATTCTTTAACGTCTTTCATCTTGTCAAGATTTTTGCAATTAGGGGCTTCAAATAGTTTCATGTAAAAATTACATCTTAGAACTCCATGGAGGACTTAACTACACCATTTGGAAAAAAGGTGATCCGTAGTAAGGAAAAAATTACTATCATGATCTCACATGAGATTGGTGAACCACATTCAATTTAGAATCCCGTATTGTCCTTTATAAAATAACACAGAAGGCTTGGTAGCATGAAAATGTTATACATTTTAGGCTTTTTAAAATGCATACATTTCCCTCCCCCACAGAGTAAACCATTTTAAAAGTTTTAAAAGCTAACAAATATTTTTTACTTTTGTTCTTTTAATCTCCAGTAAGGAGACCAATTGATGCACAGCTCCTCAGTTAGGCCAAAACTATGCTGTTTTCAAGATCTATTTGTTTCTCAATCTCTTCAAAATTAAAATGTAGGGGCTTTTTTTTTCTTTTTTTCTTCCCTTTTTTTTCTTTTTATGTTTCTTTCATCTAACACTTGGAAATACCTGGAAAGCTTTTACAGCCAAAATAATTTTATTTTAGGAAGAAAAAACATTCAGGTAAATTCAGACTGCAAAATAGATATGTCAGGAAGTTATAAAGGTCTGAATTTGATATGATGAACATGAAAAGGGTTGTTATTGATGCTGTATTGTAATGGAGTCTGTACCAACAGTATCCCATGCTGAGAAGGAAGACTCATGTTTTATACATCTGATTCACATGATGGCAAGAAAGACACTCTTGAAGACACAGAGGTGTTTTATAGTCATGCAGTTGAGCAAGAGGGATGCAAAGGAATTTCTCTGATAGAAAATAACTCCTCTGCAATGAGGAGTTAGAAGATGTAGAGGAAGTAATTTTTCCACCCAGGACTCTCAGGTAGAGACCATGCTAGTGTGAAGGATTTTGTTAGAGGTCACAGCTAATTCTGGGGTTCAACATGGAAGCCAAAGAGTGAAGTCACCCAGCTAAGGGTGAGAACACACAGCCATGGACAAACTTTGTGTGAAACCTCACAGCTTGCAGGGGCAGCCCTCCACCTCCCAAGAACCAAGAGACATTGTGCTTCCTTGTCTGGCAAGAACTGTTTTGAGCTATTTTCTATTTTATGGCACAAAACCCTTCTATAATATTCCCATGGGGGGATAGGGACTGGGCTTTTCTCAAGAGAGAGGGCTTGCATATTGCCCACTTTTAAGGAGTGGCCTCTCCTGAGTCCCCAGGGGACCATGTGCAAATTATGCTCTCTGTTGGTCTCAGTTTCCCTGTCTGCAGAGAACATTTACTCCACAGCCCTTGAAGTCATCTGAAAATAAGCAATAGTTGAGTGCAGAAGTCTACTAAATATTAGTGCTGTTAGAAACAGGTTATAAAAGCTGTGTGGACCAGCTCCAGAAATGGGCTTGGCCACAGGAAGAAATTTGCAAATGCAAAATGTTCTTTTACAGCAGTTGCACACAGTGGGGCCCAACTGTTCATTATTATTTTCATTGTATTTTTCTGGTTTTATAATTTTGTTTTTATTTCAAGCACTAGCCATTGGATCTAAAGACAATTATTGCCCATGAAAGTTGTTTGCTCATTTGCACCTTTTTTATTATGGCAATTGAATTCTCATCATTGACCCATATTTGTCATTATCCCTATAGGATATAGACTTCTTCAGTTCTTCTCTCCATTGCTGTACTGTATTGATCAACCAATTTGCAACCTTGTCCTTCCTTTAATGTAATTTCCAAATATGTCTAGCTTAAATTTCCATCTGTCTAGCTTCCTATCTCTCCCAGGTAAATATATGGTGGATACAATCTTCTCCAGTATTGCATGGAATTATTTCTGTATTTAAGTGCCCCATTATATACATAAATGAAAGCATAGTATGTTGAAATTCATGAAGAATCTCTCTGAAGATGACAAGAAAAGTCTATTGATAAAGGCAAGTGAGATAGAAGGGTGGCTTAAAAATAGACAAATAAAAATGATAAACAGAAAATTATATGTAGACAGTAGTCCTAATAATTGCCTTCTTCAGCTGTCAGAACAACAAAAAAACCTAAGGAAATAAAATAATCTGCCCCTTTGTTGGAGAACACACTTCATTTTCTCTTGAAGAAGTTTGAATGGTCACAATGGTCACAATGGTCATCTAAATGAAATTTGGATCACTGTTGTATTTGCATAACACATGCCATTTCAGAAAAATTATTTTCAGCCTGTGGAAGTGATATAAAACTGGATTTGTAAAGCAGCACAGCTGCTTTCACTTTCCTTTTAACACTACTGTTCTTTTATGAAATTTACTCCTCCCTATATAAGCTGGATTCTAAGAACAAAATCTTCTGATAAGGCTCTGTTTTTATGAAGGAAAAATCTTTATGTCACAGGAAGACAATTTTTACACTTTTTTTTTCAGTGAAAAATAAAGAATTTACATGTGCAATATAGTGTACCAGCNAATGTCCTGCTTTAGCTGCCAATCAGTGTCTGAACTCTTCTTGCAATGCTTTTCAGCTTTCCACAGGTCTCTGTGTTCCTAAAGTTGGGATAGACCACAAAAGACTTCTCACAGAAACTTAACTGCAGGATCGGGACCTTAATGGATAGCACATGTGAGCCTGTAAAACTCTAGTGTGTTGAGGTTTGAATTTGATGATTCTGCATTGAATTTGAAGATTTTGAATGAAGCATTGAAATACATTTTTTTGGTAGCTTTTTCACACGAGCGTGTACCTAGTACCTGTCTAAGTTTGCACGGGAGCCAGAGTGCAGCAAGCAGATGAAGAATAGCAATGTGCTCCCACCTGATGTTGGTTCAGATCACTGGAAGAATGTTCATATAAACAAAGAGCTGCAGGCCATGTCAGAGCCCCTTTCCTCTGCTTAATCCACAGCTCAGTTAAGAAACAACACATTTTTGTTCATCCAGGACACCTTTTATCTTTTTTTTTGTCTTGTGTGTCTGTCGGGTGTTTTCTTTCTCCTCTTTGCTTTTGAACTGCTGCTGAATGTCGATGAGAGAGCACTTAGGCCAATCCTAGAGTGATATTGCATTACTGTGGGCTTTTTTTCCTTCAGGTCTGGCAATACCCGATTCCTGCATTTAAGAACACCATATGGCTTAAATTGTCTGAATACTGGCTGTTGTCCCATGACAACACCTTTCCTCAACTCTCTTGAGGAAAGAAGATGCTTTAGAAGACAAGGCAGAAATGTTTTTTAGTGAATTTTGCAAAAGAACAAAACTACTCTGTCTTCTCTGCCTTGTGAGCAAAAATCACAGGATGGACTTATACTGGAGAGGAGCGAAAACAGAAGTTCAGCACTGGTGTTCTGGGTCAGTAGGTTCCAAATGTACACTTACTTTTACATCTGTTGCTCTGATTTATAGACAAGGTGGAGGTTAACTGTTTTCTGTTTTCCTTTTGCTACAACTTTTTCCGTGTTCAGAGCATATGCTTTCTTGATAGCATTTGAAAAGAACCCTTGGGTTACTTTTTGGGGGAGCCAGAGATATTTCCCTAGACCTGGTAAAAAGGCAAATTTTAAAATTGCATCTTCTATGCTTGTTAAAAACAATTTCAGCTCAGTTCTGTTTTCTGGCATCCAGCTGTATTTTTAACAGCAGTGGTTAAAAAATATACGTGTCCCGAATTCTCCTTCCCCATGTAGCTGTGACTGCTGGGCTTGATGGCTGATGCTTTTGCGTGCTGGTTTGTGCTAGAGAGGTGAAAATATTAAAGCCAGGTCTGCAGAATGGGAGCAAATGAAGTATTGCGAGAAAATTTGCCAAGACCAAGGGAACTACAGGGATTCTTGTACAGGGTAGGGTGAGATTTAGGTAACACAGGGGTGGGTACAAACCCCTGCTTCTGTCTTGCATTGGTGCATTTCACAGGTGGGGTAGGCAGAGAAAAAACAGTTGCCTTTCTCTGTGTCATCTGAAAAGTTCTGAGAGGCTTGAACCATAGAGAAATCTTTTCAGAAATCTGTTGAGTGAAATGGTGTATAGGAGTGGGACTTTCCCAAAGCTTCGAGGAAATGTGCTGATACCAGTCAGCAGGGGAAAATATTTGCTCAAGGGTTTTCTTGTAAGGAAGATTCCCTGATGTAGCTTAATTAGTGGAACAAAAAGTCTATTGTGGATTACTTATGTGCACCCTTTATAGGATGTATGCAAATCCAGCAGGCTTAATGGCACTATTCATGTATGCAAAGGTGTTGGACACCCTGTTTTAGGCCTCTCAGCCAAGCCATTTTGTTGTGAGCTCAACAACAACAACAGCAAAAAAAAAAAAAAAAAGGCAAAACATTTCCCCCAGCTGTTACCTTGGCTGTAGTTGCAAAAATAATAGTAGGAAAAATCTGAAATGAAAAAAATAACATTGAATATTTATAATGAAAAAGATTCAAGCTTTTGGGCCAAACATATCCATAGAAGAAAATAGTTTCCATGGAATTTTATTTTGGTGATTTTTTAAGAAGCTCAAACCTTAAAAAACCTTCAGTAACCGAACAGCAAAATTTGCTGCAATTTTGGATTTGCATGGCGATTGAAAAACAAGATGTGGTCAAAATCAGGGGATCACTAATAGATTGTAAAGATTTTCCATTGACTTCAGTGCTTTGAGGTAATGCATTTCAAAAAATCATGCCTTGTTTGAGCAATGCTGGCTTGAAGAATACAGTTCACAGCGTAAAATATCAGAATCTTCTGTATTGCAAAGTAGCTAGCAACAAATATTTCTCAGTAGAAGTGTGTAAAAATGCAGTGATCTGTCTTGTCATAGATATCTGTCTATAAGGTAATTCTACCATCTTGCAATTACATGCCTGAAGACATTAATAGAGTAAAGCATATTTTAAAAGTAATTGGTAAACCTATTAATTTCCACATCTCCATGTTTTTGTCATTTACCATGAAATACTTAACTGTCTTTTGCATTGTTTCAAAAGATGTGTCCATGTTTAAATAGAAGCCTCCTTTCATTGCCCATGCTGCATGTTTCATTTTATCTGGATGAGAAATGTGAAACTAGGGAATTAATAATTATTTCACTTGGAAAGGTATGAAGCAAATTCCATTGCCTTTGTCTGATTAGAATCTTCCCTGCTGGTTTAATTAAAAATGGCCATGTGACAAGCAAAGAAAGCATCTCTCCTTTGGGGTGGAGGGGGGAGGAGGGAATGGTATTGTATTTTCTGGTAAACAGTGAATCCTGAAGCTCCAGAGTTGTAAAATTTAAATGCTTAATGCAAATGAAAAATGCAGACTCAGGTCAGCTACAGACAAATGTCACTAGAGTGGATGGAAAATGCACTGCAGGCAGAAAAGATGACATTTATCAGTCATCCATACATCAGTAACTAAAACAATTTTAGGGTTGTCTAGACAGGCATCTATTATTCCTTAAATTTAAAAGCTTTAGTAGAAAGACAACAGCAAATGCTCTATTTATAGGTGTTTGGGGTTTTTTGTGGGTTTTTTATGTTTTTGGGTTTTTTCTGTTTTTTTTTTTTTTCTAGATGAAACAAGATAGGAAAAGGAAAAATTATAGTTCTCCAAATGAAAAGTACAAATTTGCTTTTCTTTGACTTTTTTTTGTTAAATCTTTTTTTGGTCTCTGGGTAAAGGAGATTTTCTTGGCATGTTATGAAGGCAATTTAAGTGAATTATCAGAGTGTGCATGCAATGCTGGCTGTAATTATTACAGTACAGCCCTGTAATATTGAGCTTAATTACTGTGTACAGTGTTTGGCCTTTATGTTTTCTGCTTAATTTACCCTGTATAGTTAATGTGAATTTAGTGAAATCATTATGCACCTTTTGGGTTTCTTCTTCAGAAAAAAAAAAAAATAAAAAAAAAATCAGGAGAAACAAGCTAGAATAGATACAAAATATTGAAGTAAATCATTCTGGTAGATGGATCCCTTCCCTCTGTTGCTTATGAAGACCCACAGTTCTACAAATATATATTGATACACTGAATTAAGATCTGTGAATTAAGATCTGTGAACTGTGCCATTAGCTGCCACAGGAAAACTTGCAAGCTTCACTTTCAACTAAATATTTTCACTACTGTTTTTTTCTTTCAATTTTTACTCCATATGGTGACAAGCATTTTTGCAATAATTTGCACAAAATCACAATTATTCTCTCTACCATGCGGAGCATATGCTACAGTTTTTGGAATGAATTAAATTATTTGTGTGATGAATTTTTTTATACTGCTGCTTTAAGACGAATCTTTGGATATGCTACAATTAAGGAGAAACAGTATAACCTGGCCCATCTGCAAACTGTTCTCCATTAATACCTCTTTTGTTTTCAGATCTTGCTTTTCTTTCCCCTCCTCTGACAGGAGGAAACAGTGTCAGGTTGCCTCTCTGCCAGCAGGAGTGTTTGCCAGTCAAACCCTGGACCTCACTGCCAGTGGTTTTAGGCCCTTCCAATGTAAGGTGACTTCTAGGTGTCCCATGCAGAGCAGGGAACCTGAGTAGTGGAAAAACTTGGTAAAAATATGATGCTTTTAATGGGCCACAATGAAACATTGTGCTTGTAAAGAAGCTGCAAGAAAATTATTTAAAAGTGAATAATACAAAATAAAAATCAAGGGGTCCAGCTGTGAACATGCCATCACATTCACTGTCTGGCAGGAAAGGTGTGACAACTCCATGCATTGAAAGGGTTGGAGGCTTGGTTTCGGTTTGGTCTGTTCTTTCCTGCCTACAGCTCTTCCAAGGTTCTTACCTTCTGTGTCTGCTGGGAAGAGGTGATGTATGACACCACGATTCACACAAAATATGATATTTTGTCAACTTGGGAATGCCAGGCAAAGGTAAAGAAACTGAGGCACAGGGGGATTTGGGTAACCATGCCCTGAAGTCACTCATGTCTAGCTGCATCAACAATACCAACATGTGAGTATCTGGGAAGACCTTTAAAGCAACAAAATATATTATAGAAGCACAAATGAGTACTGAAATAAAGCGTGGACACGGTAATTTCCCATATCTTTAATCTGGCAGAGGTTATAGGACCTCATATTTTCACCAATGTGTCTAAGTATCTAAAGGGTGGGAGTGAAGAGGGTGGATCCAGGCTCTTCTCAGTGGTGCTGAGCCATAGGACAAGAGGCAACAGGCAGAAACCGATGCTTGGGAAGTTCTACCTGAAAATGAGAAAGAACTTCTTCACTGTGCAGGTGACCAAGCAGGAACAGGTTGGACCAGGAACTGGAGCGGGAACCATTGGAACAGGTTTCCCAGAGAGGCTGTAGAGTCTCTTTCACTGTAGATATTCAAGAATGACCTGGCTGCCAGTCCCATGCCGTGTGCTCTAGGATGACCCTGCTTGAAGCAGGGAGGTTGGACCAGAAGAACCACTGTGGACTCTTTCAATCAAACCCATTCTGTGAAAATTCTGACTGAATACGAAAATTCAGACTCCTTTTGATTATAAACAGACACAATTTCGGCAGCTTTATCTCTCGTTTAGGCAGACGATCCTGCCGCTCTGAGAGGGTGCCCTTCTCTCCGAGAGCCGCCTCACCCGAGGAACAAGCGGAAAGGGGCGGCCTCTCGGCTTTGATCCCGGGAGCAGAGGGCAGCGTGCTGCGCTCGCAAAGGGCCGCNGGCCGGGCCGCGGCCGGGCCGCGCTCCGCGGGGCCGCTGCTGCTGTGCTGGGCTGTGCAGGGCTGTGCTGCTGTGCTGGGCTGTGCTGCTGTGCAGGGCTGTGCTGCTGTGCTGCCGTGCTGTGCAGCCGTGCTGTGCTGCCGTGTTGCTGCTGCCGTGCTGTGCTGCCGTGCTGCTGCTCTGCCCGCCGCCGCCCACTGGGTGGAGCTGCAGCAATAGGATTCCGCCCGAGCGCCGGGCCGGGAGCTCGCCGCGCCGAGAGGCCGCGTTCGCCTTAACGATTCAAATGTATTCCTGTTAATTTGTGTTTGATAAGGGTTCAGGAGTCTTTTGTTGTGTGTCTAGTTAGCCTGCGTGTTGCACTCAGAGCGTTTGCAAATTTTCTGTTTGATTGCGAGGCTTACTGTGAATTTTTATGTGGCTGTGTACCTGCGCGTATTTGTTTGTACATGCATGTGTATGTGTGTGTGTGTCTGCATTTGCAGGGTGGATATATAAAAGGCAGGAAGAAAAATCCGTGTCTTCACCGTTGCTATACTCATGAATGAAGTGGCAAGGCACGGAATGATGCCTTGTCTGTACACAATGCAAATACATTATTCAGAGCCAGGTGGGTATTAAGGATTTGACTGTCTTCTATGTACAGATCAGTGCGTCGAGAGCTCTGTACCCAAAATTGAGACTGGACAGTGCTTAGCGTTCAAAACCCTTTTTTTTTTTTTTTTGTTTTTTTTTTGTTTTGTTTTGTTTTGTTTTGTTTTGTCTCTGTGTGTTCTTCTTGGACAGTTTGTTAAAGTGGGAGCTCAACATCCTCATGCCAGTCATTAGCATCTGTTAACGCATCCTCTTTCCAAAGGGTCCAGACCCCCTATAGGATATATCTCCAAACAATTAAAGGCTGAAGAAAAAAAAAAAAAAAAAGAAAAAAAAAAAAAAAAAAAGAAAACTAATNAAAAAAAAAAAAAAAGAGGAAACTTCAGATGCTTCAGATGTGGCAGATGTAGAAGTGTGCTCACCCTTAGGGTTGACAACAGATTCAGGGTACTGTTATCTGAATGGAACGGCCTGTAATTTGTTACTCAGGTTCATGGCCATACATCTCATTTTGGCCGTTTGTGGAGGACAGGATACTTCAGCTGGGCAAGCATATCCTTTCCCTTCCCTCCTAGGAAAAGGACTGCGAAATTTTTATTCAGAAGCAAGATTGTCTGGCACTATCTAAATGTTTGCTATCTCTGGCTTGCTTGCAAATAGCATTCACAGAATCATAAAATCACAGAATGTGTTTAAGATTGGAAGGAACAACAGTGGGTTATCTGGTCCAATCCTCCTGCTCCAACAGGGTCATTGTGGAGCACATTCCCTAGGATTGTGTCCAGACATCTCTTGAACAGCTCCAGTGACTCCAATAACTCCACAATTTCTGTGGACCACCTGTTCCATTGCACAGTGACCCACACGGTAAAGAAGTTCTTCCTCATATTCAGGTCAAACTTTCTGTGCAGCAGTTCTTTCCCATTGCCTCTTATTTTCCATGCCTTTACACCCTCCCTTTAGATATTTATATACACTGATGAGGTGCCCTCTCAGTTGTTTATTCTCAAGGCTGAACAGGCCCAATTCTCATCTTTGTAGCCCTCTGTTGGACTCACTCAGGAATTCTCACTTGTGCTGAGGAGCCCAGAACTGGACACTGCACTCCAGAAGTAGCCTCATCAGGTCTCAGTAGAGAGGCAGAACCACCTCACTTGACCTGCTGACAATGCTGTTCCTAATGCACCTGAGGTTATCACTGGTCCCCTTTGCCACGAGGGCATATTGCTGGTTCATGGACAAATTTCTTGAAGTTCAGAACGTGCGTGGTCAGTGGAAGCAGTGCTGATATTCAGTCTCTAGAATTTGCACTGGCTTCCTTTTTGCTGTAAGGTGTATTTCTGACTAATGAATTCCTCTGTAGTTTAGACCTTGTTCAAATTTCGTTATTCCTCTTTTGATGCTGGCTCTACCATGAGGCTATTATCTGGCATTCCCAACAGGAGTCTGGGTAATTTTTTAGATGCCATTGGAGAAACTATTTCAATCCTGTGACCTGTTTTAGGAATCCTGGTCAAATATCAGAAGTTCTTCTGTACTTTATAGGGTAACATAAGAACCAAGGTGTGATGAACTAGCAGCAACCTCTTATATGATAGCAATGATTACGTGCATGCATGGTGAGGGGGTATGGGTGGGTGTCTCCAGACTTCAGTGCACCACGGTCTGAGGTAGTTGGTGTGATTTCCACAGCATAAGTTGTTTTGGTAACTTCAGACCTTTCTATGTCTTAAAAAAGCAGAGATAGGGAGGGACACTGAGAAAAAATTATGTTTGGCTGATGAAGTGGCTGCTACCTCTTTTCACAAGTGGATTTTATGATTAAATTAATACACTTCTTCATCAGATGTCTTCTTGCCTATATGTGATTGGTAAAACAAATGAGATTATTTATAAATACCTGCCTAAAATGTGTCCATCTGAGGGACCTGCCACCCCTCCAGCATTGCTCATCATTGCTCGAGCATGCAGGGGATTCTTTATACGCTCTCTGAGTGACAAACTTTGAACATTGACTTCTTAATTTGTAGGTCAGCGTATAAACATACCGTGAGCATACCATGAGCAATTTAAGCCTACAAACACAGGGTTGTGTTTCTATTCAGGTGTTTCTCTTTTGAATTATTACTGTGACTGCATCTCTACTTGCATGACAAAACAAGAGGTGGAATTTAACCCCAATTTTTGTGCTCAAAGAACGCAGAGTGATTATTTCCAACCTCCATGTTTCTTTCTAGCTTTGTTTTTTTAAACTTCAGGCAAAGTTGCTGAGCTGCTGTAGCCAGACTAAAGTAGGAAGCACAGAAGGACTTCTGAAATGACATTCTATCAACAGGAGAGTGCCTTTCTTCTTTTCTTCTTTTACTTTAAACTATCCTGTAAGGTTAAGAAAAGGTAAGAGGGTTTTAGAGGCTTTTGCCTGTGGTATAATGGATGAAAGAACTGCAGAAAATGGGAGAAAAATTTGGGGAAATTTTTCTGAGCCCCCCAAAATTGACCAGTCATGAAGAAATCTGAAACTGAGATTCTTATGGTATAACTAAGTAAATTACTAACAAGACTAAGGTAGTCTATGTAGGCAGCTCAGACATGAGTGTCCCTGGTACTGTGCACTTATTGACAATCCATGTTGATTTTCAATATTAATTTTTCATAAAGAAGTAGGTGTATTTCTTTATGTGAACATAATGAAGGGTGAAAAATTATGCATGAGGTGTACCTCATGGTGAGACCATGGAGTGAGAATGTGTACAAGCGAGATGAACATATAAAAAGAGACTAGCTGTAACTTTCTTTCTTTTCTTTCTTTCTTTCTTTCTTTCT
>VWZN01010508.1:11570-21750 GCA_013396955.1 Regulus satrapa | reverse complement strand
TTCCTTCCTTCCTTCCTTCCTTCCTTCCTTCCTTCCTTCCTTCCTTCCTTCCTTCTTTTCTTCCTTTCTTCTCTCTCTTTCTATCTCTCTTTCTTTTTTTCTCTTTCTCTCTTTCTTTCTCATTTTCAGGCTGCTGTTTGAGCTACAAAGCCCTAGGAATGGCATCTGTCCAAATGATGGTTGTTACAAGGTTTGCCATACCTAATGTCATTAAAACTGAACAATCTTTTAAACTATCTTTCTTAAGACATAAGCCAAAGTAGAAACCCCTTGTGATGGTGGGAGGATGCTGTTCCACCACGTGGTGCTCAGCAGCAGGAGGCTCCACACAGCAGTCCACCATCATTATAGCTGTGCATTATAGCCATGCTTCTGGAATGGATTGGGGAAATCTCCTGCCAGGAAAAAGGTGCATCTGGGAAAGAGTAAGCTACATATTATTTCACTTTAGGTCCTGTAAAAGCTAACCCGCTACTCTTTGAAGACTAGTACCTGTATTTATGTAAGTGGTATAATACAGGGAGACCTGTAGGCAATTAGCTTACATTCATTGCATAATCAAAGCTGTTGAAGGCTTGCAAACTAGTAAACCATTTGTGAGGAAAGCAAGTATCTAAATATTTTAGAGCCATTTAATCTAATTTTGGCTGGATCTGGTAACCTAAATCAACAATTGGATGCTGCTGCAGCAGCAGTTATGATTATAAAAGCCAAAACCAGAAATATCCACTCTTTCATGCTGATTATCAATCAGTTAAGTAATCAAACCAGAAGTTTTAATTGGCATAGCAGTTGGGAAAGTCATATCAAGTCACTTCTGAAATTTGAGGTCACAAGCACTCTACTTGTATCATCTGGAATGGGTGGAATAGAGCAGAGGATAATGCATTCTGATATCATGAGACCAACACAATCCACATTAGCTGAAATGCAGAACCCTTACATAATTATCTGTATTTACAGAAGGGTGTTTTGATGAAAGAAATACATTTGCAGCCAAATACACAGGATGAGATGAACTTGAAACAGTGGTATTTTCACACATTGCTTTCCCAACTATATGCAACCCTCTTGGTGCAAGATGTTCTTCTGCCTACTGTGATTACTCACTGCATCCATGTGCTGAGTAAACATCACCCTTTATTTTTGGTAATAAAAGAAATCATAAGCTCCCTAATGCATGTGAATGCATGCAGACTTGTTTTTTATTGAAAAATAACAAAAGTATTATCTAGAAGGGAAATATGTGTGTATTTAATTTCTCTTCTGCTTGACAAAGTGTGAGGCTGTTGGGGTAAATTAAGTTCCACCCATGGTGTAAAACTGGGGCAGGGAAGGAGAGGTTCAGGCCAAATACGCTGGCTTAGTTTAACATAGTGTCAATCTGGAAGGGAGGCTGTTGATCCTCTGATCATTGCTAGAATATAGTGTAATGGTTCCTTTGACACCTTTGTCTTTTATTTCATCAGTATGTAGTACATGACATTTTGTACTCGTGAAAGGTGCTGAACTGACAGGCCTTGAGACTGAAGTCTTCTCTTTGTACACATATCAGACGATACATAGACAAACACAGCATCCCCTCTCTGCCTCTTTCTCTGCCTTTCCTACACTTCAGCCGCTTTTTTGCTGCAGCTTTCTCATATGACCACCATTTGAAGTGAAAAGATTCTCCGATCTCTGCAGTTACTGTTTGCTGCTAATATTACCAGGAAGGTTGCTTTCCCCGAGTGAGTGTTGTGGGTGTGTTTGTTTTCTTTTCTTTTTTTGCGATACAGAAATATATCTCCATGAATTTAAGTAATTCCAGCTCATTTCATGTGGGTCACAGACTGTTCATTAGTCTGTAATATCTTAAGGTTACCAGTGACCCACACTAGACTTGATCTGGTAACCTACAGTACAAGTGAAATGCTCCATATCCTATTTCCACTCCTGCTCATATATGAATTGTTCAGTATGAGGTTAATCATGCATAAAAGAGTTTGGTTGGGGTTTTTGTTTTGGTTTTTTAAAATTTTTTTCCTCTGAAGTGCACAGTAGGTCTGTGGTTTTGTCCTTTCAATCTGTTTTGAGCAGGAAAAGGGGTTTATGAATGGGGAAAATAGAAATTACAGTTAAGAAATTTGTGTAGTTCTTTACAAAGCACAGAATTCCCATTGGGAATACTGGATCCACCATGCAGATCAGAGAGAACAATTTTGCCTGCAGTATAGACTTCCAATAGTTTTACCGTTTCTGCACTTAAAGGGAAGAGTGTTGGAGAAAGAGTTTTTGTCTCTCTCAGTTTTTAATAATGTGGCCTTAGCGAAACAGAAGATTTGAAACCATCCACATTCAGAATCAACAACTTGAAAAACCTAACTTCCAAATGTATAGTTAGTTTCTGAAGAAGTTGGCATTTTCTCAATGTATTTTCAAAAGAGATATTTTATGTTTGTCTATCATCTACTTAAAAATAAAACAGTGCAAGTTAGAAAATGGAAAGAAAATTGTAGTCCTCAAATAGAAACACCACACATAATAATGTATAACTTTCATGCAATTTGCATTGAGCAGCAGAATAACTTGGGGTGGGATGCTGGTGGTGCAGGCACAAAGGTCAGAATACCTGGCAAGCAGATTTCTAATGAAAATTTTGGGCAAGGTATTTTTTATAATTTTTTAATGTTTTTTTTTTAACATCAATTTCTGCTCTCTCAGATTGTTTCTTGGCATCTAGAAATGCATTCCCATATTTTCAGAAGGTTTGCTATGTAATTGAGGCATTGTTTACTTTTCACCAGGTGTTGCAAATGACTTAATTTTTTTTCAAAGAATATTTCAAAAAGATAAACCTTTTATAACCTGTTTATAGTCTCATAAATTATGGAACAAAACCAGTCATGTAAAAGAAAAAAAGTTTATATATTTGTGTGAAAGACTGAACAATAACAGGTTTTGGGGTTGTTTTTTTTTGGTTTTTTTTTTTTAGTTGGTTGTGTTTTTTTTAAATTTATCTTTAAAATGGCATAGGATTAGTTTAACATTTTTAGTAGTAGCATTATATTCCTTTTCCACTGACCCATACAAGAAATCATATGAATATAGACTTAAATTATTTTTGTCAGTACTGCCTTTGCATTAAGGATTTGTTTAGTGATTAAGGATAAAAAACTGCCCCCTATAATTTTTCACACTTGCATTTACTCATACTTTCACACTTGTCTCTGCTAGATCAACTAAATTTTCCCTGAAAGATTGAGAACATATACAGACTCACTCAGTCACAGTCCAGAAGGAATTCAGTTATTTCAAGAAGTCTCATTACACCAGATCCTTCTATTGCCTCCTGTTATTTATCTTTCAGTACTCTCACCTTTTACTACCCTTTCTTCTTCCTTAATTCAAATTAATAAAGTCCTGCAGTGAATGATTCTTCAGTTCCTTTGAAATTTCTTTTGAAAGAGTGAGAAGTCCTCAAAAATCACAATACTCATAAAATGGTTGAGGGAGAAAAAATCCTTTATTCTTTCCTCTAGACTTCAGTGACACTATGAAGTTTCACATAATTTGCAGACTGCATCTCATAAAATACTGGCAAAATTTATTCAATTCAAATTAAATAGATGTAGCACAGAGTAATCTTTCTCTATTAAATATGTCACTTTTTGCAATTGTTTCTTAATATCCCGCACAGCTTCCATCTAAGATTAGCACTTTCTTTGCTGCCACAGTTTCACTAACCTACTGAATTATTCACTGAAGCATAACCTTCAGATATCAGGTTAGAAAGACCTTGATTATGGCAGGAAGTGAACTGTATAAACCATTTTTCTTTAAAAGAAAATTTCTCAGTATAGAAAAGTCTGAAATGAGATAAGTATTAAATGTGTGTAAAAATTAAGTTCATAATTGATAGGAATTTAGTCAGCTGTGACATTCCTGTATTTTGTTTATAATAATGTACAATAACATTCTAGATACCACTTAATAGTGTAAAACCACATGCATTTTCATGGTGCTTATTTAAAGTACAAACCAGGGTATCCATGTTGGTGTCAGCTGTAAGGTAGAGCTGTGGAATCTCTCACACAGATTTAACATACTGGGCAAAGGATATTCACATCCAATTCCTGATTTTGTCTCACTTCCTGAAAATCGCTTTTAAAGGGTCTCAGCTCCAGAAAACAGAAAATGGTGACAGAGTGGAAAGGTTCCCTACAGCAAACCACTGCTATTGACCATTGCTTTGTGCCTATCCACTGTTGAAAGGTCATTTGAACACCTACCAAGGAGAAAACAGCTTTGGGAATGCTTCCTTTGCAAAGGTTGAAATACAGACTCACCACTCACTTGTCTGCTTCTCATGACCTGTCCAATGGCACCCAGGAGCTGAAATGTAATTGTGAAGTTTAAAAGGCTTTTAGAGGTACTATGATAGCAAAATGTCAAGGCAAACAACATTCTACAAATTATTCTGCTAGTCAAGCGTACAAATTTTCATAATGACTTGACCTAGAATAAGAACAAAATGTGTTTTCCTAACGTGGGTGATAACTGCATAATTATGCAACTGATTCTGCTAATATTATTAGCCTTATGTTACTTTCCCAGATGTCAGAGAAATGGCACAGAAGGAGAAAACAGGTGGCAAGTTTGTTGGATGTTGCATATTAGTGCAGCTCATAACAGAATTTTCTTTGTAGATTTGTTGACCGCAGTTTGAAGGACTGTAACCCAAACGTGCTGCACAGGGATTTAACATTTTGGGTGTAGCAGGGGCTTCAGCAAATTTTATACTGTGCTGTGTTCAGTTCCTAAGGTGTGTTTAAATCTCTTGTTTCCTGAGCTCTGGCTCTCTTTCTCCTCATGATGTTTTTGGTTTGCAGGGCTTTTTGAACACGAGAGGGTGTTGCTTTTGGGTGGCTAAATTCCTATTGAATGATTATGTGAATTCATAAGTTAGATATAATTTTAAAAGAAATACCAGTAATGCAAAGGATACTATTGATTTAACAAACTTCTAAAATATGTATGTATATCTATTGCTCTTCAAGAGCCTGTAGACAATAAGAAGCATTTAAAAGCAGTGAGGGGGGAAATCATAAAAATTGGGTTGATACTGTGGGTATAGAGAGTAGTTTTTTCTTTATGTTTTAATATATATTATGCATACATACATCATAAGAACACATACAGTCATATATCCTTGCATACATTTACTTAATAATTCAAATTTGTATTATTCTGTGTTTATTAAAGAATTACGGCATTGACAAAAAGATCTACAGCTGTGACATATGAATTGGAGATCAAACAACCATGCAAAAGAATTAAGTTTCCTATATGGCAAAGAGGCTAAAATGTGTATTTAGGGAAATTGATCATTTTAGACTTAGAAATATATGTTGGAAGTCACTGTGGGCATGACTTAGTGTATATTGTTCATTTCAGTTAACTGCACCTGCTGAAACTGCCTGGGAATTGCATTGAGAGGGCTTGGAAGTCTTAAGTTCCTGCATTTTTTGTCTTTTACTTGCTAGAAATCTTGCCAGGCTTAAAATAACTGGAAGCAAAGTACAAAATCAGCACTGAAAATGGAAGTTTTAAAAGACAGAAAAGATTATGGTAGTGGTCCCTCCAATAAAATGGACAAAGTGAACATTTCATTATGTCTCTGGACATTGCATGATAATCTGAAACCCTGATTAAAAGGACTGCTATAAAATTGATTTTTTACTTTCTTTTTTTCCCCCTTTCCCAATTAATTGATCTCCCATCAAGCCAGCAAAAAGGTTGTGTAATCCGAGGCAAGCTACCTTTGTTTAATTTTTACCTTCTGTCTTTCACAGGAATGCTTTGAAGAAGCAGCTGGCTGTTAAGAGGTAGAAAATTTGCCTTTAGTGGAGTGATAGAACCCAAAATATGGCAAAAAGCTGTTGTCTCTGAAATGGTTTTACTAATTTCTGATACTGCACATGCACTTTTGCAGAATCCTCAGAGTTGGAAGCAATAGAAATAAAGTCTCTGGCGAAAAATGGAAAAGTAATGCATCAAAACTTGCTTGTCATGTTAGGACTTCGTGTAATTGATGGACATGTGTGGACTTTGGAGTGTACACTTCCTTCAGATTTGTAGGCATTTGGAAGGTTAATAGCAGACATATGTTACTGTGGTTGCCAATGGTAACCCCTGTGATTCGGGTTGGGTTCAAACAGCCTTTAAACCCCACTTGTCCCCACTTGGAATTTCCCAAAGGTAGCCATGCAAATGGTTTCAGGGGAGGACATTTCACATGTGCATCTAGTTGTCTCTTCTGTATGTATTTATCTAAACATTTATATTTATTCCATCACCACATTACGTTAGTGTGAATGAATCTTGGCTGAAAACTTATCAGTAAGGAATGGAGGTGGATATTATCTTCTCCATTTACCAAAGAGTGAACTAAGATTTTAAGACTTACAGAAATTTTCAAAGATAATAGAGATCACTGCTGGGTATTGCTGCTGAAGTGTCTGAGGGTTTATCTGCTTTTTCCTTTTTTCCTCTGTCCATGAACAGACATGCCTGGGTCTTCTGTGCCAGTGGCTGCTCTGGATTGCTACCAGCAATTCAAATGATGATATGTTGGTTCTTGGATTTGGATTCCTAACTTTTTTCAGAGAAGGTTATTTTTGTATGATGGTATTCCATTTTTTAGGCATATGCGTGTGCCTGTATGTGCATATTTATTATTCTTGGAATCGATAAATATTCACTGTCATCACATATTCATGTGCAGACAATTTTTGTGATAAATTACATATACTATTTGGTGATAGCCAAGCTACTTCAGGATCTAGTTGTAGTTATGCTATGGAAGTGGAAGCTGTTTAAAGAAAAGTATTTTTCTTTTTTTTTTTTTTTTTTTTTTTTTTTTCTTTNNNTTTTTTTTTTTTTTTTTTTTTTTTTTCTTTTTTTTTTTTTTTTTCTTAAACAGCTCATGAATATATCCTCCAGTCACAATGGGATTGGTAAAGGACTTGTGAAGCCATGCCCCAAGGCAGGCAAACTGCACCTAGGGAGATCTAAAATATTATTCAGATAACATGAAACAGAAATGCTTTTCAGACATTGCTAAGAAGCTTGGATAAAATAAAAATAAATCTCTGAACTACACTTTGTGTCCACACTTAGTCCAGTTGATAGACCTAAAATCTATAGTGACCCCTTTCCCTCCTGCCTACACTGCCTCTCCAAAGCTCCATAGACTCTGTTGCTATGTTGTGCATTAGAGGGGAAGGAGCAAATGTGAGGCTGCCTACAAATCTCTTGATGGTAGCTTTCAAATCTTCGATCATGTTCTGCAGGAGACAATGCAGAGTCATTGCTAGACTCTCTGAAATGTTTGCTGTTGTTCTGATTGGGGTATTAATCCAGCACAACTTCAATCATTTCCTTTTGATGGCTCATGCTTTCTGAGGCACATTCCTGAAAGTGCACGGTTAGGCTTGTTGGACAATCACTTGCAAAAGTGATTTTTAGAAGTAATGAGGAATATAGGAAAATAGTTATAAATACAATTTACTTGTTATTTGTCAAGACCTCCCTCCTCTCCTTAGTCCCCAAAGATGTGTTCGGTATAAGAATGATAAAACATTTCAAGAGAGGTAGAGTCTGGCTACCCCCTTCAGAGTCCTGCATGTACCTGCTCTGGCTAAGGCGTTTCTGGTAAGCATCTCTAAATTGTGCAATTGTTCAGGGCAGTTAGTGGTAGATTGCATGCACCGTGAGGGATTTGTTCAAACAGATGTGGATGTTTCTAATGTAAACTGATGTATTATAATTCTGAATGCAGCTTGAGGGGGCGCCCTTTAAGAGAGAGAGTGTCTCTCCCTTCTCCTAAGCAGGGGAAAGTGTGAAGGGAACCCTCTGCTCTCTGGCAGGGGCTGCTAGTGGCATCCATCTCCTGCTTCCTCCCACTCTGTACTATCATGACTAATATTCCTGCACTATCATTAAGTTCTCCTGTTAACAAGGTAAGAAGACTCAACTTCAGATCAGGATGCCACTGTAGGTATATTTTATTGAATTGTGCTCAAAAAAAACCCCCAGAACTGGATAAATTGTTTCCCAGACACATGAAAAGGAGAAGATCATGAGAGAATGGTGAAAGAAAAAGGTCACAAAGAACATTGTAAATAGCTTAAAAAAAAAAAAAAAAAAATAATCAGAATAATAAAGGTGGGAATGTATTTAAGATTTCAAGAGAAGGGAACTGATGGAGGTAGATTCAATATTTACAAATGTGAGTGAAAAATTAATTTGGAATGAATTACACCAAAGGGGCTATGGAAAGGAAACCAGTAGGAAAGGAGGAAGGAGGGGGTGAGCAGGAGAAATGACTGAGGGAAGAACAAAAGAAAGAACAAAGAAAGAAACAAAACCTGTCTTACTCTGCACTTATTGTATTTTGTTGATAAATATTTGCAGGTAGTTACAGTAGTTATTTCCCCACTTCTCCTCCCCTTTTTTCTTTCAAAACCAGCTCACAAAACAGTAAAATATCCAAAACAGATGAAACTCTGAAAAAAATTGAGTTCTGTGTCTAAAAACACAGCAATCCCTCCATAATATCCACATCACTGGAATGATGTTCTCAGTGCTGGGAGGCATATGGAACCGACCCGTCCTCATATTACACTAAACCTGAAGAAGCCTCTCTCTTTTACAAACAAACAAAGAGAACAAGTTTTTATTTGAGCTTACTCACAGGTACTGGGCTTGTTGCTGTTTGTGTGTTAGTGTTTTCAGCTGCACTTGGCATTTTTCAGCATTTGTGCATTTACTATTTTTGTACATACTAATAGTAATATACAAATGTAAAATGTTTCTGGGAACTTGCCCCATTTCAGTCATTTTCACAATTCTGTGCCCACAAGGTGGTCCAGCTTTCCTCCTTTTCTTTCTCCTGGGGGCCTTGGAATGGGACTTTAATTTTTTTTTTTTTTTTTTCTGTGCAGGTTCCAAAGGAAATCAAAAAACATCTGCAAGTGCATCTCTTGCATATTTCCACCATTTCTCTGATAATCTTTGCTTGTGGTCGTGCTGCATTTTGCGTACAGCAGTGGCAGTTTCACCTGCCCACTTTTATGTGTCGTTAGTTGTCACCGCGCTACCGTGACGGTGTAGACAAGTCTTCCCTGAGAGCAGCTTCGGCGTCATGTCTGGGCCTTGTAAATCCTGGCAGCACTGCTACGCGTGCTGCAAAGGCTTTGTGACAAAATAGAAAAATGACAATTAATGATGGCTGAATTCGGGAGACGGAGGAGGAACACGCTTTGGTCACATAGAAAGATGCATTTAGGGGCTTTCAAGCACGAGGAAACATTTTACGTTTCAGGCTACAGTCTTAAAGCCTTATAGAGAAACCCCTTCGTCTAGCAGAGCTCAAAGCCTGCATTAGTATCTGCCATTTGCAGAGCCTCCCTACTTCGTCAGAGGCTAATTTTCTTCTGGTGGGAACATCACTGGATGATTGAGGCATTATCCCTTTGAAAAGAACCTTAATCGTGTGATCAGTCTATAAGCTAGATTTTGCTCAGTGAGAGCTGGGGTGCCGGGCCTGGGCCCCTTGGCATCAGGGGAACCACTCGCTTCAGTGAATCCTTATGGATCCGGACTTTGGATTTAAGAAGAAATGCTTTATTTTCTGCCAAATATGCAATAAGAGTAAATCGTAGTAAATTATTCTGAGCTTTGCAAATGCTAAAAATATGTGTTCATTTATTGTGCAGGAGTTTTGTTTACAATGAGCATTAAACAGAGGGGATGTCAGTGTAAGAAGAAGTGGACTTAATGGGTTAAAAACTGTGTAAATGTTACTCTAGTTAAATTACAGCTTGTTGTTCAGATGAATACTCTCCACTTCTCATATAGCTTTAAATTATGGACAAATGCTTGCAATTGTGAACTACCTACATTGTGGCTGCCTGTTCCCAGGCTTCATCAACCCTAGCTGTCCAATGGGATTACTGTAAGCTTTCACGGCAGTCTGCCAGCCACTGATCAGAAATTCATATCCCTGGATGTTAGATTGCTCTCTTTATTCCATCCTTGTGATGGCTGTGATTGCTGTCATGGTGTTAGGTTAGAAATTAGCATTTTGTGGCCCAAATTTTGCCATCCAGAACATAATCGGAAAAAAGAGGGGGGT
>VWZN01010508.1:320-10320 GCA_013396955.1 Regulus satrapa | reverse complement strand
AAGTATAAAAGTAATGATAATGTTAGCAGTGGAAGTATAAGCATCTCTGCATTTTTACGTGCATTTTGACATGAGGTGTGTAGTTGATTAGAGCAGATAACTAAGATACTTTTTTCACATAAGCTCTATTTATTCCTTGCATTAAATTTCATCTTTGTCTGAACTAAGTGTATTTTAGCACACAAATGTTAAGAGGGAAAACATCCTAACATTTTCACAAGCACTTCAGTATGCATATGCCTGCCTGTTAACCTTCCTATACAGGATAGAAAAAAATTATCCTGATTTTTGGATTAGCTATAAAAATAATTGATTTAGTTCTGGTGTGAATTTTATTTTGGAGATAAAATTAAAAAATTATTCATTAATGCCTTCTGTAGCTGTTGTATCTTAGACATTGCATTTTATTCCGTACCTGTTCTAGGTTTCATACATTTAATTTAATGTATACTTTTTTTGTTTGTTCTCGTTATACATTTTGAATATTCTTTAAAATTAATTATTTTTTTTCTGATATAAAATTTATGTCTAGTCCTATCAGAATTTTGGTAGCAAAAGAGAGAAAAATATACCTGCAAACTTTTGATGCCATAAAATATTTGTTTAGGAAACATATTACAGTTTCCAAAAGAAAGTTTGTTAAAGGAGAAAACAAGGACATATTTTTGCATGTGAATATATACAAGTGATGCAATTCATCAAATAAAATTTATTAAAAGCACCACACTTTTAGGTTTTGGTCTGATATTTACATAAAATGGTGCATTAAACAGGTAATTACAATACAAATCAATGTTTAGCAATTAGGTCATTAATAATTCATTCTACTGTACTAAGTTGAGTGAATTTAAGGTTGAATACTCTGGTATCAAATTGTTTTAGGTACATAAACATTTAATGAAATCTGAAAAAATATCAGAATTTTTCCTTTAATACACAACATTTCTAGATTTTGAATAATAATTTTATTTAAAGAAGTAAAAAAGAGAAAACAAATTTCAGGATTTTTTCACCAGTGTGAGAATCATGTGTTGTTATTAGAGTTGAAAGTGTACGAAAAAGAAAAAGAACAGGAACATTAAAAATAGGTGTGTAGAGATCTGTCTCCAGTCATTCCCTCTCTGACATTAGCTCTGGATACTGCTTGGCTGTAAGAACTGACTGTTTTGAGAGGCAACCTTCTAGCAGGAGAGAAATGGTTAAAAATGTCATGGGGTAAAACCATAAGACTGAGGAAAAGAATAGGAATTCCTAACTGCAAGAACAAGTCTTGTTTTATTATGTTCCTGTGTTCTGAAATGATGTAGTTATGATAACAGGAAAAAAGATGTTGTCTATAAGAAATTTAACCTTCATGTAGATTCCTTCTGTTTGTATAAATACTCTCTCAGCTACCTTGGATATTTTAAATATTTGAGATTTTAAATACCTGCTTATGTGAGAAAAAAACCAACTAACCAAACCACAAAAACAACAAGCAGAGCTCCCCTGCCTTAAAACAAACAAACTAACTAACTAACAAACTAACAAGCAAACTAACTGACTAAGCAAAACTAAAACTAAAGGACATTTATTTTTTTACAATATATTTTATTTTTGCTGTTCCCGAGTACATCTTTACATTTAAAATTTCACAAATCTTAGAAATTGAACTGGACTCTCTGTGAGATGTTTTAATGTAGGACAAATGTCAGCATTCTGCATATTAACTCTGAATATTTTTGGGCAAGAACAATGGATTTGTACATTTTCTTCTAATAATAGAAGAGAATATACTGGATTTTATACAATATACAGCTACTTCCCTGTAGTGAAGAATTAAAGTCAACTTATTATGTACATGCAGACTGAGTAATACACTGAGAATAAAAAAGAGCCTTTCAATAATAAATTTTCTTCCAAACTAAGTAATCTTTCTATATTGCTGTAAATTAACCTAGACAATACTTGCATTATATAGTTTATATAGCGGGTGCTAATTTATCTTCCTGATTGATTCATATGACTTTCCTTAGTATGATCAAATATATTTTTCTCACTTTTTCTTATAAATAAATGAAAATAATTTTCTTTCTCTCTCTTATTTTTTTTCCCAAGCTGAGAAAAGGTATTTTTATGGCATGATTCTTGTTTAGATGTGGAATTAGTGGTTCTTTGATCATTGTCCTGAAAACAGAATTATTTACTGAAAAGAATTAGGTCTGATCTTATACTGACTTATTTTCCTGCTTCTAAAGCTGTGTCCTTAAAAGACCTGCAGATGTATGTTTACAATTTGAGTATTTGCTTATCTACTTGCAAAAGGTTAACAAGTATTTTGGTATTTTGGATTCTATCAGAAAACTTATATTTAACAAATAAATTGCATTTTTTCAATATTCACCATGCTATAACCTGAAGAATTTTATTTTTGTTCCTTTTGTGGATGGATTTTGTATTTGATTTTTTAGTATTTTTTAAATTTAATTTTATCGATATTGAAAGTCTTCTGAGTTTTAATTGATTCTAAATAAATTATAATCACAGTACTGAAGGCAGATGCTTATTATTTGTTATAGGAAAGAAAATTAAAGTCTCACTCAGTTGTTAGAAATAATGAAAGCATAGTAGTCAAAACGAGCAATGATAAGTGATAAAAAAACTGGACCAGATTTTAGTCACTATGACCTTTAAGCAATAGGTGGCAGTGTTACCTAAATACTCTTTGCTTTGTATTGGAAAAGAATGGGAGCACTTAGGAAGGAACAGGACATTTGTTTTACTTGTACATAATTGCAGATTTGTACAAACAAATTTCACATCATTAAGGATGTGTTTTTGGAAAGTTCATCTAAAAAAATCAAATTCAGTATCCACTATCACCTAAAAGACCCACATTTTTATGTTTTCTGATTTATTAGTTATAACATGATATTGAAATCTAAAATATTCAACTTGTGTCTGAAAAACAAGAACATTTTCCTACTACATGCTGTATTTGAAAATGTGATCCATCTTAGCTTCATTACATATTTATAGTAATAAACACCAAGCACACTTTTAGAAAATATATTACAGAATATACTTTCCTGGTTTATTACAAATTTATAAATCTAGAACCTAGTTAATAAAGCTTATAACACATAGTGCTTCTTTAGAGATTACAGGATAAACTTTATGCATTCTTTTCGTATGTATAGCACAGTATCACAGAATAGACTTGCACCAGTATACAAACACTGTTTCCCTCTCTATGCATGAGTACCCAATTCTTTCCACACCTAAAAAGCATGCAATAAAAACAAACAAACAAACAAAAACACAAAAAAGGGAAGAAAAAAAAGATGGCTTTGCTTATCAAAATTGATGCCTTAATAAATATTTCTAACCTGAGCATGGCAATATACATACATTCACTTAAATATGAAATGTTTCCAAAAATGCAACATTGTACATTACAATCAAAACCAACTTGTTTAAGCCATTTTGGTCTTCTGAGTGTTACTTATGTATATCTCATCATATAATAATTAAAATAGATACTGACGAATGCAGCAGCCATATTCCATACCATGTGCTCTACCTCTAGGATACAGCTTTCATACAGTAGCAGTTCCAAGGGATGTGTTCATCAGTGTGTGATAGAAACACGACGCAGTACTTTTTTGCAGTTTGAAGTGGGGTGAGGGGGAGAGGACTTGTGCAGTATTGTAGTCTTAGTTTGATAATGACACCTTATCTATTTACTATGGTATATTTATCATGTTTTAGTTTAAAAGTAGGATGTTGCTTATAATAAGAAGAATAAATGATAATCATGCTGGAGAAAGAAGATAGTGATGGATAGAAGCGATGATGAAATGTGTCTGATAGGGTAGTTTTCTTCTGTACCACCATTTCGTTGCTGCTCTGGGATTACAGCAAAATGGTGGCTACTTATATTTTATGGAAAATGTAAATTTTATTGTAGCCTTCCTATAGACTCCAAATTGCTTCTCCCCTCCATCCCTATTATACTGTTTTGTTAGAATGAGTGTGTGGTTTGCCTTCTAAATTTTACAGCACTAAAGAAAAGGAAAAGCTCAGTTGCAAAATTCTGCATCAGCAATAAAGACTTTCCTTACATGTGATTAAACCAAAGCATAATCAAATGGGAAGATCGTGTTTTCTTACATCTACAGATAAGATACTAAATGACCATAGGTAAATAAGATTTGGAACATATTCTTGTTTTGCACAGCACAGAGCTACTATAGCTGAGGCAAGCTCTTTTTTTTTTTTTTTTTTTTTTTTTTTGGTTTCTGGGGTAAAACTTAGTCTGTGCTATCAAAAAATGCTAATAAGTAGCAGATCTTAAGAAGGAGCAGAGATAAAGTCCTAAGGCTTTTCGTTTTAGTCTCACTGTTTTTCTTTTCCAAATAGTTGACATGGCATGGAATGACTAAACTGTCTTGTAAAAAACCTCCTTATCTATCGTCTTGGGCAGTGGTAGGGTGCTGAAACAGAACCTTACTGGAACAGATTTTGGGTTTTGTCACTTTTCAGACGGATGGATGTTATTGTGATAATATGATTTTTTTTCCCAAGTATCTGTAGAAACAGGAAGAATTAGAAAACATGGCTCTAAATATGATTTTTTTGTTGTCTGCATATGTTGAAATACAAAGAATGCAGGAAAACATGAAGCAAAGGGAAGTCAGCCAAACCAAATTAAGAAAATGAAGTGAAAGAAAGAGTTATGGAGGACTATTACAATATTGGCTTTTCCTTGAATTATGAAGGAAAGATAACTTTTAGAATACTTTCTTTCTGAAATTACTCTTTTATAGTTAAAGCATATTATTAAAAATATGGGGCAATTGTAAGGTGCAATTTTATCTCTCTCCAGTTAGATATTTAAAATTAAATGTATAATATGTTATCTAAAATTTCCTTGCTGAATTTTATTATATTCTTCTTGTAAGCTAACTCAATTCTGAAGTTCTGAGATTTTAAATACTAGAAAAATAATCAAATATTTTAAAAAATCATCTTCCAGAGACCTGTCGCACTGTTTACCAGGTGGATGTAAGAGAAGTGCTAAAGCATTGAATTTAAAGCATGTCTTACTTGAGTACATGCCCTGTCTTTAAGGGGGCAGGTTGTTCAAGGAATAAAATCTTCCTTTGAATCTTTTTACAACTTATGGAATTTGGCCTTGTGGTGGCTGTGTACATGACTATCCTTAAGAAAACCCTATCTCCAGGTGTTCTGGCTGCCTGTAAGCAGAAGGGCTGAATGGCTACCGAAGGTTATTCGGATGTGCACAAACACACCAGCCCTGGTAGCATATCCTGGCAGCTGGAGACAGAAAAGGTGCTGTGCTCCCCGTGCACCTCCAGCTTCCATCCTGCCCTCTGCACGTTTTACACACCTGAATCCCTCAGGGTGGACGGGGAGCCACAGCATGAGGAAAAAAAAACATTGCTCTGAATAATTTCTGAGTGCTTAAATGCAAACCTCAATATTATTTTTATTTAAAAAATGAATTTGTCCTGAAATGCTCAAACATATTTGAATAGAGAAGTTAAATGTAAAAATGGCAAGGATATAAATATTTTTATGGTACAGTTATAAGCTTTCAGTTGCAACGCAGCTACTTGTTACTGCAGTTTCTTATTTATAACTTGAAAGCTGGCAACATTGCTAGGGAGGGTCAGGTTAGGAAATCATCCTATTTTATGCCTAACAAAAAACCTACTGATATCAAACTACATGACCTTACTCAAAGTTTAATTGTTTTTTTTTTTTCCTTTGTAATTTGTTTATTTTAGCTCTGAATTTGCATGCTAAGATTGGACTACTTTGAACTTCTATACTAAATAAAATAATGCCCAGGAAGACCTAAAAATCAATTTGTTTATTTTGCTTGTTAAAACAGAATTGATGTGCACTGTACTTTGATTTTAATAAAAAAACCCATAAACCTAACCCCACTTATATCAATGTCTTAATCTTTCAGCATTGTAATCACACTTTAAAATATAATTTTGCATGCTAAATATTCTATTTAAAACTGCTAAATAATAACATCCATAATTATGTAATGTACTCTAAATATTTCTGGTTTATAGAGGAGTTCTATAGTAATTTAAGTCCTCTACTTATATAGAAATAAAATTTTTGGCACCTAAAAATAAAGGACAAATATATGATGAGCCTGAGTTTTAATATAGGCTCTTGAATTTCCATAATAATAATAGAAAGTATATTACAACACTACTAATTTCATAATGTGCTCATGGTGAGTCCAAACAGCAGCAAAACTAAACTGAAACATGTATAATCCTACAAAATTACAGTTGTGCAGTTTAACACTGGTTTTGTCCAAGTCTGCCAGAGTTGCTGATGTGATTTCTGTTTTCACTGTAAATAAAACTGAAATAATCTGTGTCAGAAGATGTGATTAAAAAATAATTAGATGCAAGGGTTTATGTCATGCTGCTATAAATTTGTGAATCAATGTAGGAATTTAAATATAAAGAAAAAATTATTAAAAATCTCAATGAATTGTTCATACATTGTAGCAATATTTTAAAAAATTGTTCTAATGTTTTCACATGTAATGATGCTAAAAACAAATCTGTTGATTATTTTATTTCTTTCTGTCAAAACATATAATAGTCATAAACAAACAGAAACTATTCAGCAGATTTACATTTCCTATTTTTAATCAAACATTCAATTAATGCCTTTTTCTAAATTTTACTGCAAACGTTGACTAACTGAAAAGTTTTATCATATCCAAAAAAAGCCCAACATTAAGGGAACAGTTTAATCCTTTTTATTGAACAGGTATTGCTGTCTAATCAGTATGGGATGGCTTGTTTCATGCCTGAAAACTGGTTATTAATCTTAACTGTTACTTTATTTTTCAGTATGTTTAAAAAATTGTAAAATAATATTAAGCCACACAAACACATTTCTGTTGCCTCAATTACTTATCTAATAAACACAATGCTTTATATAGTCTTCCAAAGCAAAGAGTTCAGAAGGATGTTAATTTTGATTCAGAATATTCAGAAATTATCATATTTTGGTATAATTTTGAGGTACCTATGTAAGAGCATTTTGGCTTTTCTGCTTTGTTTTACTGTTGCAAATTATTTATTTTAAAAATTACTATTTAAGTTCTTGTTCTGAAGCATTTTTAGTACAATTCTTGTTGTTAGTCAAGGAGCAAATTTTTACTGGATAGCTCAATTAATTCAGACCAACAAAATTAATTTCAATTAAAAGAAAAAAAAAACAAACAACCAAAACCAAAAAACAAAACCACAAAACACAAACCAAAAAGTTTTCCTTTCTTTTTTTTCTCAGCTTCTGTTGCTGGCAAAGATAAAAGCTGTGCAATTACATCTCAGCAGACAGAATGCTGAATTTCATTAGATTTGTCAATCAGAAACCTCAATTTACTCGCTCACTTTTATAAAATTTAGAAGCAGGGAATAGAATGGTCACCCAGTCTTCTGTCTGTATGGTTGCAAAATTATTTCCAGCCTGTTTGTTTATTTAGTAGTGTTTTGGCCAGTTATTTTAAAATTGGCTAGCAGTGGGCTACTCTTTGCTCTCCAGGGAGATTTTTCTATTGGTTAACTCACAGTCAGGTTTTTCTTTTTGCCCTACTGATATATTCCCTTTATTAATTTCCTCCCATTACTCCTAGTTATACCTCCTTTTACTATGCTAAATAATTCTTTTTATGCTAAATAATTCCTTTTTTCCATTTTTGAGTTATCACTCTGTAACATTGCTGTTCTCCTTTTTTATGGAAACTGTCTCAAATTGGCAAGGTCTAAAATATGCTGAGTTAAATCTGCTATAAAGGACTTTATTGACAATTACTATAACTTAAACACAGTCCTGCTTTAATAAGCTCAGCTAAAACTGAAGTTTGAATAATTTTTGTTAACTGAAGCAAGAAATCTATTAAAAGGAGCCCTCTATTTTGAACTGTTTTGTAGTGATGTAATGGGGCCAAATGATTAAGCATAGCTTAGATAGCCAAAATCCTCTGGGTCAAATTACCCTGTCTGCTGAGAAGCACAACAGGGTTGCAAGAAACACAGATGCTGGACAAATGTTTCTGGTAAGAGGACGAAAACTATTACAAGCCTGTCTCCTTTTTCCAGGGTTGAAGCAAATTTCGGTCTGCTCTCCTTCCCTCTCTGCATTTTCCTGAAGGCTGGAGACTGCCTAGTGCTGAAAACTCTGGATACCCTCTCCAAAACACTGCTTCTCCTTTCTGAGGGAACTGGGGCTCTGTGCTGCAAATTTGGCCTCACTCTGATCCTAACTGGAGAAGAGCTGGATGGGTTCATTAACTGCATGTGCCTGCAAAGCAGCATGTCCTCATGCCCAGGGTCCTACAAATGAGTGAGCCATGGAGGAGGAAACATGCTTCACAGTGAGTAGCATTTGCAGACAGCTTTTCTGACAGACTTTGATCAAACTTCATTCCTGCAATGGCCCAGCTAGGGACAGGGGCAGCAATTCAAGGCTGGCAGCCACTGCAAAGGGAGATGACAAGGTAGGGTGAATGCAAAAACTCCTGCATTTTCAAACAAGGTAACAGGTTCCACAGTAAACCTCGCTGCATGTCAGGAAAATTTGGATAGTAAACATAGATAAAGCATGTCTACTTTTCTAAACTCTCTTCTGCCGTTGCTTCCTTTCCCTGGAGAGACTCCTAAATTTAGTTAGAGACTTTTACACCAGCAGACTGACAAGGATTGAAAACCACTGCAGTAATGCTGTGCTGATGCATGCTACCACCATGGTTACAGCGGGAAGGTTTGCTGCTCTTTGACACTGTGCATACGACATCAGTAGCTCTCCATTTGCATCAGGCATGGTTTTGCAAAACAGCAAGTGGATTCTACCCTGCCTGTTGTTAATAGAAGCTGAGGGCTCATTCCCTTTGACAAGCCAGACATGTTTTAGGACTATCTGTGTCACGTTTTAAGACTACCTGTGTATGCTTAAATGGGGACCCAGGATTTTTTTCCCTTCAGCTAGTTATCTTTGTAAAACTTTGGGTTCTGCATCTGAAAGGACTGGGCCCTCAAATGTGCGTTGATAATTTATTTTATCCTATTTCATTTTCTAAACTGCTGTGAATTTTTCCAAAGCTTTCAGTGTCATAGATAGTGGCATGGCTTTCTTTAATATGCTATATTTTCTGATCAATGTATTAGTTCTGATAGAAATTAAGTTTTCTAAGCTTCATCTTATTTTGCAGCTTAAATCTGCTTTTGGAATATTTTATCTTGCCTTGCAATATGATCTCTTGCTGAGAACACCTGAAAATTGACAGAATTTAATATAGGCAAAAATTCTACAAGTAGTGGAAAATTGTTACACAAAAAAAATTCTCCGTTTCCTTTATATCTTGATATAATTTGTTTAAAACTATTCTGCAATGCCTTGGAGCATGTAAAAGTGCTCCATGTAAACAGATCCCTCTGCCCTTGTTCTTTAGATTGTAGTGAGGCTGCTGAAAGATTTGAGTGATGGTGCAATGCTTTAAATTAAATATAGATTTGGGGTTCTGAGCCTGCTGAGCTGAGTGCTGTAAACACTGGAGGACCAATCAAAACAAACATAAGTGACACAAGTGATCTTCATTGAATCATTTGGCATTTCTCTTGACTTGTTTAGAGACAAATGTTTTTGTTTCCTTTGGTGCAATATTGTTTCTAGATCTACTCTGAATTTTCATTTACAGAGAGTACATCACAAGATAAATAGCATGCTTTTACCTTGAGCAGCTAGTTAAAAATGTAAAGCATGAAGCAAGGGAGCTGTGGCATTTGGAGGCTCTGTTTTCCTCCTGTGATGAGCTGTATTCCATCTGTGATCAAGTGTGCTTTCTGTTTTACACAGTCCTCACTCCATCATGTGCTGTCTATGAGTAAAATTTCCAACTGGAAATTGCTGTGGCTGAGAAGAAAGAAGCATAATGTGCACGTGTGTGTGTGTG
>VWZN01010507.1:43435-63143 GCA_013396955.1 Regulus satrapa | reverse complement strand
TTTTTTGAAGACTATCTCACAGCAGCTTTTCCACCAGGGCACAGATCATTCTGTGTCTTCCCTTTGTGATTCCCACCTCTACCTTTTACTGGGAATGAAAACAGCTTCACATTAGAAAGAAATAGAGGTAGCTTAACCTTCAAGTTTAATGAAAAATTGAAATGAGAAGTGTGAAAAGTTCAGTTGCATTTGGAAAGCTTGAGTTTTCTGTCTGAATTAGAAGACCTTTTCAGAAGGGATTTCTAAATTAAGTTGTCTGTTCATCAGTACCCTTGACCCCATGGTATGGTTCTAGCTTGTTTCAATAAAATTAATCACCCAAATAAGTGAGATATCTGTTTTGCATAGAGGGAGTTAATTCCAGAGAGGTGGATTTTGGGTGTGCAGAAGTATAGACCTGATTTGGAGCATATTTTTTTCCACAAGTATGTAATCTGGAAATCCAGCAAAGAACAGTCAGTTTCACCTTCAAGCATTATCACCAATTTCATTCTGGAGAGGGTAATATTTCAGTAGTATTTGGAAAAGCGAGTGACAGAGACAGTATTTTCCTCTTCTAAAAAAAAAAAACCCAAAAAACTGCGTATTACTTTAGGGAGAGCTAACTCACATGAAATATTCAAATGTCCTAAAAATTGTTAAAATACAGGAAATTCACCTGATATATGAGTTAAAAGAAAGAGACAACTAAAGGAGTACTTCAGTAGACCAGAGTTTGGGCTGTATCCAAGGGTTTCTGCCTTCTGTCTTTCCCGATAGGAGAGACAGCATCTTCCTGTTACATCCCCAAGCTGTTAAAAACAGCATAAGCTCCTGGCTGCAAGATTCATTGGCCCAGAAGAAAGGGAAGTGGTGGTACAGTTATGCAATGACAGTTTTCCTTGGGAAATCTTTGGTCCTTTTGATTAAACAACTCAGTATTCATCTGTCTCCCGGATTTATTGCAACAACTGTCTTCTAAGAAAGACTGCGGGGTAATGGGATATTGCTCTCAGGATACAGGTGAGATAAGGGGGTCATTGTTGGGGAGAAGGCGTGGAGGTGTGGGAGAGGGATGGTTTCTAAATGGTTTATGTTGCTCTGGAGTCCCACAGCAGCTGGAATTATTGTGTGGGAAACAAGATTTTAATCTTTAATCTTTGACATGGAATTGACAGTTTGGGAGAGATGTCATTTTCAACTGATTTGCTATAAATCAAATATTTGTATATGGAAATAGCATTTGATTAGAAGCTATCTACTTTCCCTCACCAGACATAAGTTTCTGGTTTCAAAGCATCCGTCTTAATATGTTTATCTTCAGAGACATCCAGAAAGTTTCACCACAGAAAAGTGATATGCAGAGATAGAATGACTCTCCCGAAGTCATATAGGAAGTCTGAGGCAGAGCAAGGAAATTAATCCCCATGTCCTGAATCCTTGGCTACTATCTTAGACACTTTTTTTCCCCTGCAAAACAAATTTTATGTTAGAATTTAAATTTCTGGGTGTACCTCAAGTCTCATTGGGAGTCTGGCTCCATACATTTAGTAGGGTCACTGAAAATGTTATCCAAAGCTCTTCTGACTCAGAAAGTGGAAAAATAAAGTAGGTCTTTTATGTAACTATGTCAGAGGCAACTTAGACAGCAGCCAAGCCTTTCAAGGAAAGTGGATTTCCCTTGTGTGTTCTGGCTTATAAATCCTGTCTCTTTTATTTTAGGAATATAATTGTTGCACCTTCCAAAACAACACACAAGGAGCCAACTGCAACAGTCAGTGTCTTATGTGCCTGTAATGGTCTTGGCCAATGCAAGGGAAGAGGGGTTGATATAAAATTAATGAAAAGGAAAGACAGAAAGACCAAAACAAGTGGGTTTAATCACTACAAATAACTCACTTTTGGCAAGGCATCATCTGTTGGGTGTACATAGATGAGTCATTTTGTATCTTGTGATCACTCTAATCAAAGGGAAGGACTGGAACCTTCCTGATGCTTATTCAGTCTTCCTGAAATAGGTTTCTAAAACAAATGTGATGAAACATTTTCTAGCAGCTCCTGTCTCCCTTCACCGACTGTAGAGCACTTTATGGTGGACACAAAACTTGGACACAAGAGAAAAGCCAAAGATTATTTCTCTCATGTAGGTGCCAGTTGCAAAGCTTATCCTAAGTTGTAAGTAAAGTGATTAAGGCATCTTTGTATTTTTCACTCTGATTTGTACCAGTCACAAGTACATCTGTAGACATTACCTAAGAGGAAAACAAAACAAAACAAAACATGGTGAATGAAGAATGTCCCAAATCTTTAAATTATGCAGAAGACATTTTCTTATACATAAATATCACTTCCTGACTCCATGTACACTTAAAAATCTTCATGAAAGTAAAATCTGTTTAATCACTTAGTTGTATTTCTTCTCGAGTCAGTTAATGAAGGAAAGTGATAAACATGAAGTAAAAGCAGAATCTACCCTGAAAAGACACTGTGCTGTAGAATCTTTTAGTTTTCCTAAAATCCTGTTTGTCACTTGTTAATACAGAGAAAGAACATAATAACTCATAAACAGCTGAGCTGTTGCATCATTTTACCAGGACGTCAGTGACCAACTGCTTCTGCTGCCTAAGGTAAATAAGTTCTTTTTGGGAAAAGAAAACAAGTAGTTTCCCCTAATTTTGTTTCACTTTATAGGCTGGCTTTCAACCAACATTATCTTTTTAAGATAATTGATCAATTGAGGATATTTTTCACTTTAGAGTCTTTCTTCAACCATGTGATTTGAGAAGAAATATCTTACATTTATATTGCCTAATGTCTAGCACAGCAGCACTTTGCTATTTCTGAGTGCTACATATAGATTATTATTATATTATTACAAATATAAAATAGTATACCAGTATTGATTAAAAAAAGTTAATAATAATAATAAATATGCTAAGAATATTATTTTAATAAAATACAAACATAAAGCAAATGAAAAATTCAACATAAGTGATAATAACAGTACCCACAATGCAAAAGCCCATTGCAACACCAAAACCCAATTTATGTCCCATGATGCTAGAAGTCTCATTCCTGCTTTGAAAGTCTGTAGGTTTCTGTAGGGAATTAATATCAAAATAAATTTTGAAGAAACTTCTGCAGAAATGTGCTTAGAATAAATGTGATTCTTTCACTTTAAATTCTAAGAACAAAATAGGAAAAAAAATCCCACTTTTTCCATAATGATAGAGCAAGTGCAGAATAATCACACAGTTCTTTGCTACTAGTTGTTTAATAACCCTGTTTTCCTAGGGAGCTCTTTCTGCCTTTTTCTTTGCACTGTTTACATTTCTGTGCTTCCTTTCTTAGCTGTTCTGCTGGTGCAGGTTCATACACGTGAGCAGCACGGGGAGCCACCCATGCTGCCTCTGCTGAACTCACCAGTCAAGCAGTTGACTCCAAAACATCCTCTGGCCTCAGGATTCCCTCTGGCAGCAAAAGACATGAGCTCACATCGTTGGGCAAAGATAAAACAGGAACCCAGGTTAAAACAGTAGATGTCAGCTTGTCTGAATTTTATTTTTCACTGGGTCAACCTTGCAAGTGACGGCTGAGATGTCAATTTAAAGTCATAAAGTGATCTGGGCTTGCTGGTGAGGACCATCTCCCTCCAGGCTGTGCCAGGGGGACCCAGTCTAGAGCTACTTCCAAGTCTGACCTTACATTCTTTCTCCTAATATCTCTCCGTATCTTTGACCATATCTGTTTTACCTTTGCAGGGTGCTTCAGTCCCAGCTCATCCATTCTGCCTGCTCTTCCTGTCCTGTGTGTCTCCCAAATCCCTTCTTCTCCCTCCTGCTAATTCTTCATAACACTCTGACACAGTTATAGGAAGGCACTTCCCATCCCACTGCAGGGTCGTTTGGAACAAATAATTCCCACTTATTTTGTCTGCAGCAGTGTGGGTTGCTTGGAGACAAAACTAAAACATTCTAATCCTCAACGGGAAATTATCAAGCCTGGTGAAAAAAAAAGCAGATGTGTACAGCACCTACAGTACACCTGGGTTTTCTTCACGGGAAAGCAACAGGCTTATGCTCTTTTTCAATGAAAATAAAGTAGGTATCCTTTCTTCAGGGAGAAGAAAGGATATGTATTAAACTGTGGCAATTGAAGGAAACGATAGTTTTTACTTGCAGGAATAGATAATTTGCAGTAAAGAATATTTAAATAATTGTCCAAGAAGATCTCAGAAGCCTAATTGACATTGGCTTTTAAGAGAAACTGGAACACCAAGAAACTCTAGAGGTTTGATAAGAAACTGTTAACAGTTTAAAATTCAGTTGGGACAGGAGAAGATGAGCCTGATGCTGATCTTACCAAAATCACAGAGAGGCTGCTCTGGGACACTATCCAAAAGGAATGAAAAAATTGTAACATCAAGATGAAAACTATGCTGCCATAAAAAGCTTGTGACCATTTTCTGATTATTTTCTTTCTTTTCAAGACTACAGGGTGGATGGTTAGAGATAGTTGTGTAGACACAATGCTTTCAGCACTCCATAAAGAGTGCGACCTGTTTTTACATCTGAAAAATCAATAAACAATGCCAGCAAAAGTGAACATCAATGTAGCTCATGCAAACATAGAAAAAGTTAACAGATAACAGCAGTTCTTGTAAAATACAGGATTTTCATCCGCTGCTGCTAGTATTGGTATCCCATGGGCTCCTTTTCCTGGCTGACTGCTACTCAGTGTTTTTATCAGAGGTCCCAAAGCCTCTTAGCAAAACAAAAATATGTGCATAACAGGTGTTGGAACTGCAAGTGATGCCATATTAACCAGGTTACAAATTAACAGAGATCATAGGACAGAGTGAGCTAACTAAAATAGGTGCATTCTAAACTCTGTGAACAAAGAGAAGGTGAACGTGCCTTTAAAATAGGCAAGTCAATGCTGCAAATCAGTAGCTTCATAAAATATGAGAAATCTAACAAGTGGTTATTTGTGAGTTCTAATGATGTGATGAGACTGTCTTTACTGATACAAATTTGTTACAAAAGGAACAGACAACTGAGAAGAAAAAGAAATGGAATATTACTCTTCCATCTGGCACAAGGGAGAGCTTTTTGGGACTCATCTATCCAGTTGGATGCCTACCCTGGCAAAATAATGTAGAAAAATTGGGAAGTGTTTAGAAAGAGCTGTGACAATGACCTGGGATTACAAATACTGGTGTAGAAATACCACAGCCTGAAAACAATTTCATGTAATAGATAGCTTTCTAATCCAGCAGGACAACATGTAAACAAGATTCACTGACTGGAAGTTGCAGTAAAACATAATCCAGACTAGAAATTTGCCTTTTTAACAGGGTGACAACTCATCCATTGGGATTATGGTGCTTTGTCTCTCGGCTGAGAGTTTGAAACACAGCCCAGGCCTGGACGCTTGGCCTCAGTCAGCCTGAGCTCTGAGACTGAAGTAGAAATTTCTGGGAGAGATGCTGTAGCCTTTACTATGTCAGTATAATTTATAATTTTCCTGTACAGGTTTTGAAAACTCTGAAAAATTCCGTTTACTTGTTGTGGAAAACAGGACTAGAATTCTTGTGTCTTCAGGAGAGATGTGGCCATCTACTGAAGTGTGCTCTGCAGAATCAGAAAGGGGGAAGACTTTTATGAGGAATGTGCCCCACTGGATTGTTTAAACTCACTACATCTGTGGCAGACCTGAATGAGGTTTTAATATACATTAAAATGATTCTGTAGGCAGTTATATACTGTGAAGCCAAAACATTTCCTTTCCCTCCCCCTTCCCTCCTCCCAAGCCCTAAGGCTTTTGATTTACAGTAGAAAAATGGAGCCAGTAAATCTATACTGTTCTATAAACAGGGCAGCACAATGTGTGTTAAAATTCTGGGCAATTTCTTGTAATTGTTTGTACTTAAGTAAAATTTACACGACCATTATGGGCTGCTCTTGGGCAATGGCTCTTTGTGAGCCTATAGTGATTAGCACATTGGTGCTGCCAGGACAAAATTCTGTCAGCACCACAAGAAGCAATTTCATCAGGTTTCCCTTTACACAGGCTTGCAGCTTGCACTGGCCCTGCAGCCTAATAGAATTTTTTACTTTTTCCTTTTTTTTCTTTTCCCTAGCCATGCAGTCTGACTCTTCTGATGGAAATTAAAACAATTTCAAGAATGAGGAGTTCTATCCTGTTTCTAAAAATAACCCTGGTCTTCAGCAGGGGATGTGATTCCTTAGCCATGTGCAACAAAGATGACCTCTTTGTCAGGTCTAGCCTGCAGCAGGAGGTGTCTGCTCCTGGTCTACTTTTACACGGGTTCAAAAATAAACAGGCAGTTCCTCTGACTGGCCTCCCTCTCTGAAGGCATGCAAGGAGCATTCTGTACAAGCAAGCACTCATAATCATGCAAGGAGCCAAGTCTAATGAAGTTAATTGATCCATCAAGGATGTGTGTTAAGCATTTAACTAACATGTTCATGGGTTGCACAGATACATATTATATCAGTGCATAGTAAACACAGTACTGTACATTTGGGATACCCTACAGACGTGAGGTGAAAGAGAATGCATGTATTTTTGTAAATGGAGTCTTTGTGCTCACATCTGAAACTTATGTAACATGCCAGGGACACCAGAATATATCACTTTTCTAAAAACAGTTGAGTAAAGCAGAAATGTGTGTGATATTTAAAAAAAAAAAAAAAAAAAAAAAAAAAAAAAAAAAGGCAAATGTTAAAAAGGGTCACTTGAGTCCTGTACGAATTACATATTTTAGAAAAACATAACAGGGAAGGGAAAATTTTAAAGTTAAAGCAACATGAAAGTCCTTGCAATGTGAACATGATGGAAAATTAATCCCTCTTTTCACAATCTTTAGTATCCAAGAATTAGAAAGCTACATTACAGCAGCAGACTTACTGGGAGAGCAAAATTTGAAGTGAAGAATGGGCGTCCAGTGTCTCATTCCGGCAATGCAGAAGAATTAAAGCAGGAATGAAAGAAAACTGTACATTAAAACAGGTTTTCTTTGTGGGAGAGATTCTCAGTACTGTTAGAACAAGAGTCTGGGTGGATCACTTTAACAATTAGCTCCAAAGTGAGTGGTGACACTAAAAAGATATTGATATGTTATCATGTCACATGGCTCATCCCCACACACAAGAAGAAAAAGGCAAGAAGTGGAGCCTAGGTTAAACCCTGACATGGATACTGTCCCCGAGGACATCAACCCCTCAGTGGCTCATCACACACAGGGAGGAAGAGTGGGGGAACTCCAAAAACCTCCTCAGAGAAATGAAGCCTCACACTGGCCCTTCCAAGGGCAGGCACAGGGGATTGCCAGCCCCAGCACCCACCAGTGACACCAAGTGAGATAAAATCACCTAGAACATCTCTCCAGGCCACCTCACAAACAGAGGGGTCAGAGCTTGGGGGAACGGGACACTTTACAGGATGCAGGGGAAGGGTACCTTGGGTCTGTACCAAGTTTATGGGGTGTTTTGTGAAGGAAACAGAAGCTGGGAAACAGAGAAGTCAAGGTAGTTTGGAGGGAGGAAGTGTGGAAATTAGGGACAAAGGGGACAAAAGGGGCTGATATAAATTGTTTCTTGCCCATATACTTTTCCAGGTATGCCCTCTGCCTGGCCATCCCAGTCTGTCCTGCCTTCCCAATCAATACGTACACTGCTCCTGAGAGCTTACGTGTGTTTGGACTGAGTGGCAACCACTAAGAGGAGACCACTGGCCCAGGTCAGAGGCATTGCTCAGTGCTTCTTATGATGAAAAGCAAGATCTACTTTTCATGTAGGAAAGTAGAAAGGTTATCTTTCTTCCAACAGTGTTAAACTTTAGGTAAAATAATTTCAGAACTTAATTTTCTGGGGTAATGATTAAATAAAGAACAGGACGTTAGCCAAAGAGATGTGGAGGGGTACCCAGAAGAGTGAGTGTGACTGTAAGTACATGATTAGATTATTTTCTGGGTGTTTCAAAGTATATTTTTCTTATGAAAAACCTCAAACAACCAAACAACCCAGTGATTCTGGGTCACTGGGCACATCATATGGAAAACATTTAGCAATAAATATTGGTGTCATCATATAGATATTTGAACAGAGAGTGGTAGAGTGAGTCCCTCCTCTGCTACAATCTTCCAATGTGAGCTTAGGTCTGCTGTTTAAATTCTTCACACTGTGGTTTTCCCATTTGTAAAAGCGAGATATAACTGCCCTTCCATAACTCACAATAATTTTGTTTGAGGCTAAAAGATGATTTTGGGTGAGGTGCCAAAATCTGTGCCGCTGCGAAAGACACAAGTGGGTAGGTGAAATGACAGTCTGCATAAAAATACCACAGTCTTTACTAGTGAACTTTGTAGAGCAAGGTGCTTGGACAAGCTGGACAGATAGAAAACTAGATTCTCACTGTTGGATGTTATTTTATAAAGTTTTAAATTAGTTTTTCTCTACTTAAGCATTCTATTTATCTCCATGTTTCCCATTTTCCCTTTCCCATTTTTTTTTTTTCTGGCACTGAAGACACCATTAGGCATTTGAGCCAGAGAATTCCAGATCTAAACTGTTTCAAAGGCTGAAAGACGAGGGATGAAAACAGAGTTTTGGCTCCTAAAATGTAAGGTCAGCTGGGGATTCAAATTCCACTGCATTTCGGATTGTGTGATTGTGAGATTCCAGTTCAAGCCCATCTCTTCAGTCATAAGGTGGAATTCATGACATTAAAATTCTTTCCACAGCACGAAAGGGATGTCATCATAAACACTACATTATGACTTCCCTACAGGTTGCTGCAGAAGAGGAAACTAACCCAGGAACAGCAGAAACATTTAAAAAACATCATGACCTTTGAGTAACAGAAAACACGGGAAAATCTAAGTCTTAAAGAAACTAATTTGATTCTGGTTTGGCACTCTGTGCAAATCCCTGCAAAAAGAGAAGTTTAGGCCAGGGATTTCTACTCTGCTGCCTCTTTAAACTTCAGGCACTGTTTTGCATATAAATGTTCTAAATCTGAGATCTTCATGTATCCTAAACCAGGCATTGATGCTTCTAAAGTTTAGCAATTAATTAGGAAAGTACCATTGTGAGAAAGGCAACCACAGTGACACTCAAGCCCTGAATCTGGACATGGAAAAAATAACAAAGCAGAAGCAAAAAACAAAGAAAATAAACAGAGTCTGTGTTGGAGCCTTTCTAAAAATCATATGCAAGAATCCGGATGGAGGGAGTGCTGGCTGCTGTTCATGTCTAAAATGATCAGCAGATAGATGAGTGGCTTGGAGACGTGAGAAGTGGGCTAGAGAAAGTGCCAGACTGCTAGCTGGGATTTTAAGGAGTGTTTGTGGTAAGCCACAGTTCAGATCTTTTTTTTTTGCTGTGGCCTGAGTGCTGTCTTAGAGACCATGAATGGAAACTTAAGGACCAAATATTTTGGGGCTGGTCATGATTTCAAGATAGTGATCCCATTTTCCAACCTGTAAGCCATTTCCCTTTTAAATCTTGTGAGCACCACTGAATCAAAAAAACAAGCCAGTCTCACTTCACCAGAAGGCTTGTAGCACACAGAGCGCAGTATTAATAAAGGAAAGGGCTGCATAGGATTTCTCCTCTTCCCAAGTTTTAAACTTTTCTTGTAATTATCTTTCAATTCTCCTCAGCCTTAACTACCCCAGGGTTTGGGCTGGGGCAAGTCTCTTTTTCTTTGTATCTGCCTAACCTGCTTCTAGTGGCAATGCCCTCAGCCGCCCAACTTCTTCTCTCAGAGGGCATTTTATGTTTCAGTGGTCACTTTCACTCTATGAGATTCTGTCCAGGCTTGTTCAAGTGATTTAGACTCCTTTCTTTTCCCTTTCCCCACCGCTGTTATGTAAGGAGGCAGTAAAAGACAAACCTGGTAAAATTCCTGCTGTGAGTACATGTGGTCAGACTTTTGTGGACAAAAGTGGTGGTTTCCTATTCCCAGACTTGCTAGAGTGCAGAATAAAAAGGATGAAAGCCAAAAAGAACATATAGTGTTTATGCCATCCAAAGTATCTCAACTCTTTGGTTGGTGTCAGGTCCTTTGACTCAGCCACAGACTTTTTCTTATTTGCTCAAAGAGAGAAGCTGTAATTACAATTTGACAGGTGACAATGTTCTCTTCCTTGCTTTTCTTTGTGTTCTCTGGAATATTCAATACTGCTTGCTTAGACCATCCCAGGTTCTCAGCAGAAGAGCAAGATCTGGAAAGGATTATTTGACATTCTGATTTGCAGCAGAACCTGAACTAACCCAGAAAGTGAGGAACTAATTGACCTGCAGCTTATGCTTTTAAATCTGTTAAAAATCCTCTACCAAATGGGAAACACCAGGAAAGGTAAGGCTCCCAGATGTTAGAATGATGCTCCAGAACCCTAGGGAAAAATAGGCATTAAGACCTGAGCATTTACTGCAGATGTCAGGTTGTTTTATAGGCTTGATTCAAAACCCATTAAAGTCAACAAACATCTTTACTCTGACAGGTTTTGGATAAGGCCTATGAACATGGAGGGGGTCTTAAGTGACACCTGGCCTGAGCAGCACTGGTAGAAACTCTGAAGAGACTGTAATGGAAATGGATTTCCAAGCATAACATCCATGGAGTATTTCTGTCTCTAGACTCATACCATGGGTGAACATGGTCCAGAAAAGGGCCCAGCACTCTGTGCCTCAGTGCTCCAGCACCATGTACAGGCTGGAAAGGGAGAAAAGCCCTTTTCTGGTTGGATTTCCCCTTTAGCACAGCTTTATGTGCTTGTATAATAGGAAACAGCCCTTTCTATTTCTGTTCAAACTCTAGAGGCTTGGATTTTCCCCAGAATTTTTGATTAACAGCTGAGTCTAAATCAGATCTGCCTGGGGTCTCCTTTGCCTTACTGACACATCATAATATCCTTTCATCTGCTCTTCCAAGCTAGTTCCTGGTTCTGTCATGCAGCTCACTCTCTCCTTGAGAGATCATGTCAGTCCCTCTCTCTTAGACCTTCCTGAGCTATTTCAAAGCAGGATTTCCATCACAACAGGGAAAGCCTCTTTGTTTGACTACCTCTGAACCAGACTTCAAAGGACACGGGATTATGCAGGCTATGAGATGGATTTTGTTAAAGGTAATCAGCTTCTGTATACTCAGGTGCACTCCAGCTTTACCTGGGTGGCTCAGGGGCCAGCACGGTAAAGTCACAGTGGTGGATTTTCACAGCATCTCATGTAAATAAAAATACTCCTGCAGCACTAACTGGGATCTGTACATTATTCCTCTGCATTAGTCATACGGAGAAATTTCCTCTGTGTGGTTTGAACTTGAAAAGATTCATTTCTTGGAGGTGGAGTAGACAAGACTAAACCAAATAAAACTCATTTGCAGTTTTATACGGACTGCCATTTACTTATCCCTGAATTAACTGTGTCACACAGGATTTTTTTTTTTGTCTATTTCTGGAAACTTGGTGCAGCTTGATAGCACTGGCAATGTAAACAGCAAAAACTGTAAATGGCAAAATGTAAGATTACTCATGTGTGATTACTGCATGAGTAGGAATGCAGCCAGGACAAAGCTAAAGCTCAGGTGGAATTGAAACTATCAAGGAAGGTAAGACTCAGAAGGTTTTGTGTGTACATTGGTAGAAGAAAAGGCAGAGACAGTGTGAATCCACTGCTCAGTGGATTCAGGGTCCTAGTGACAAGATATGGGGGAAAAAAGATACAATTCACAGCTCAGATTTCATGTGTGAGACTTGTCCCTAGGCTTCCCACGTTTCTGAGCCTCCTATTATAGTCTGTTAGCACCCACAGGAAAAAGAGTTTGGGATCCTCTCACCCAACAGAGGTATGCAGGTCTGTCTAAACACATAAGGGGGCATCCAAGGCTGCTAAAGGAGCTGGCTGATGTCACTGAGGAGCTAATTTCTATCCCCTTCGACGGGTCCTGGCAATGAGAGAAAATTCCTAATGCTTGGCAAAAGGCAGGTGCTGCCCCAACCCCCAAAAAGGGTAAGAAGGATCCAGGGTATTTGTAGCTGGTCATCATGTGGAGAAAGCAGTAGATGAGACTGGGAAGACAAGAGTGCTCAAAATGCTTTGCCCTCTGGTTATCCTCAGAGAAAACTACAGTTAAAATGAGAATTTGGGTCAGAGTAACGAAGCAATTATTTAAGCTGCACAAATGTGACCCAAACTCATTCCTAGCTCCAAGTAAGCACCAGTCAAAGCCAGAGGGACATCATGATGAAGAAAAACCATGTTCTTCCCACTCTATCAACCCAAGCTCAGCATTGAGGAAAGTTCAGCCAACCCCCAAGCAGCTGGCCCCATTGAATATTCTTCCAAAATGTCACATTTATGCTTTAAATTATGCTGGCCACGTTTTCTGACATTTTTCCCTAAGGAAAGGACACACCTGTCCTTCCTGCCTCCTAATGACTCATAGAAGTTTCAGATGTTTCATTAACAAATCGCTAACTGACAATTGTATTGCTTCTTCTTACACAAAAAGGACAACCAGGTAATGAATTCAACCATAAACTTGCTCAAATTGACTGGAATGTAAACAACAGAGGCATGGAACTAAACTATGAAAAGGAAAAGAGGAGCAGGGCATTACTGTAGTGTTAATTTTTTTTAACACTGTCTGTGTATTTAAACAAAAATAGGGGACTTTTTTTAAAAAAAAAAAAAAAAAAAAAAAAAAAAAAGAAGTGTCTTCTTACTTCCTATTCAACACTTTCATTACATAATGTCAAGTATGTCAAAACATCTCCAAATTCCTTCATGCTGACAATCAGGTTATACTTACACAAAGTTTGTGTGTGTCCTTCTCTGGCAGATACCAATTAAATGTCAGTTTTAAATGCTGTTTTTAGAACTGGCTTTTATTTGCTGCCAGATGAGGTCACAAACTGCTTCCTGTCAGTTGCTAGACATTTTCCTAAAACTCAGAACTGACAGCAGACGTGCTTTCAGTTATTCACTTGATTGCTTTACGTAAAAGGAAGGAAATGTTTGGGGAGACATGAAGCCATGGGACACTGGTCAAGAGGCTGGGAAATGTTCATTCTCTAAGCAGTCCTTGCAGAACAGAAAGATTTCAGCCACTCCAGGGTCCAAGCAGACAGCTGTCTCACTTTAAGTGTGGATCTCTCAGGATCTCAGGGTTCTTTATCACCGCTTGCCACAGTGCAGCGTTCATGCTTAACACAAGTTCCTTGCCCAGAATCAGATTTCTCTATAATGCCCAATTTTTGCCCAGAGGCAAAGTATCAGAGAAAGTTTGTAGTCCTGTGCTGCAAGTATGGCCTGATGATGTGACCCTGGGATACTTCCAGGGAACTCACTTCTCCCCAGACCAGCAAGACTGTAGCACCCCATCACTCTTGAGGTGGGTGTCAGGAGACATCCCAGCATTTTTTTCACTCATACTTTCCATGGTCTGTTCATGTGAGGACCTTCTGTTTATTCCCCAGAGTCTCTGTGTAAACTAACACTAGCTCTTGGTCCCCTGTGGTACAGGCAGCCCATAACTCTCCCAGGCCTCGGAGTGAAGACTGTGAGAACATTTGTCAGCTGAACCAGATGATATCTCCTGTCACACTCACTCTAGGACTCTGACAGACCAGGTTAAGTTTGATATTGGCATCCACTACATCTGCACAGACTGACACAGTGCTTGACATTGTCTGAGACACCAAGACGAGACCCTAGTTGACAGCACGAAAAGGTTAGCTTTTTTTAAAATGGCAAGAAAAATTAATTCCTCAGCAAATGACATTCTGTTCACTGGGAAAGGGAAAGCTTTCTCTCAATACTTTACCATTTGTAGAAGACAGTTAATAAAACACAGCTTATAAAAAAGTATAAAGTGTACTTTATATATATATATATTATAAAGTTTAAAGCTTTATATGATAGCATCTCTGAAGCAATAATTACCAGATTGATTCTATACACAAAATTTCAATGAAAATGGTTCAAGACAGCAAGTGAATGGAAATATCATGAAGTAATTTGGTGACCACTGGATCCCAGTCAACTCAGACAGATGAGATTTTGTGGGATGCTGTAGTGAAGACAGAGTGTTTTCTATCCAGTCACTTTGGAGAGTATGCAATCTTCAAAAAACATTTGCCATGCTCTTCCTCAGCACATGTTTTTCAGCAGGAGAGCTTAGATAGCATTGGTCTTTACTCCCTCCACAATAGTGGTCTCTGCAAGAAAGAAGCTGAGCAGAAATTCAGTACTTTCCTTCAGAAAGTGCACACCTTTGCAGACAATTCACCTCTTTGCCAAAACAGCTATCAGACACAAGGCCATGCATTGAAGAGGAGATCATGAATCCAACCTCACAGAGAGCAGAGAGTTGGGAGGTCTGGAGGGATTGCAGCAGCTGTTTAGAGTGTATGTTAGTCCTCACAGGTGGAGTCTGACTCTCAGAAGCTGCCAGCTAATTCCAGCACCCAAAGGAGGCTTATGCAGACAGGGCCTAGAGGAGAAGCTGTATGAGGAGTATCTGAGGTCACTTGGCCTGTTCAGATGGAGGAGACTGAAGCCAGAGCTCACAGCAGTTCTGCAGCTTCCTCACAAGGAAGCAGAGGGGCAGGCCCTGAGAGCTCTGCTCTCTGGGACCAGGGACAGAGCCCAGGGAACGGCTGGAGCTGGGCCAGGGCAGGGTCAGGCTGGTTTTCAGGGAAAGGGTCTTCCCCCAGAGGGTGCTGGGGCACTGAACAGGCTGCCCAGGGAATGGTCACAACACCCAGCCTTGCCAGAGCTCTAGGAGTTTTTGGACAACACTCTCAGGGATGCACAGGGTGGGATTGTTGGGGTGCCTGTGCAGGGCCAGGAGCTGGACTGGATGGTCTATGTCTGTGCCTTCCAACACAGGATAGTCTACAGTTCTGATTCCGTGAACTTGCTGCAATGCCCACCTCTGTGTATGCCAAAGCACATCCCATGTTTTGATGCCTGCTATCCTGCTGAAGGTCTTCTCAGGTCAAACCAGCACCGTGCACCAGCACAAGCCCCAGTTCACAGTTCCCCACCAGAAGGACTTGGCAGTGTGCACACACCCTGAATTTTTAAGTCAAACACACCATTTCCACATTCCTTGCAGTTTCCCTTCTGTTCCAGACTCTGTGGAGTTTGTAGCAGGAATACATCAGCTGTTTATGGATGACTATGGATGGCTGCATAAAGATAAATCATATAGAGCTTCCTTTGTCTCACATATATACCAGGCAGTTTTAAAAATCCACTAAAACATACTCACACATCATGAATTTGAGGTCTTAGGAGTATTGGGGATTATTACGTTAATGCTCTTCACTCACTGACTTCCACAACATCTCAGGGAATAGATCTGGATCTCTCACTGAAACCTCCCCATGACCAGTCATTGATTTTTTTTCACTTTTCCCCAAGCACCTTGGTTTTATTGGAAATATTTTTAAAATTATGAACATACTTGACTTAAAGTTGTCTTTCTGCTCACTTTAAACACTTTTAAATTTGTCCCCGAATTCCCTTTGGAAATGCATATGCAGTGACAGGGTGGCTGAAGGAAACAGCCATGCTGGTCTGAACATCTGTGAGATGGGAGTGAAGAGAAAAAAAGTTCAAGCTACTCCTCCTAAAAAAGTGACAGATGTGAGTAAGAGGTACCGCTCATGAGACACCTCTGTGGAGTAAACATTTTGGAATAATATTCCAGGCAACAACTACAGAGGCTCTAACAACAGATTGACCAGCCATTTATTACATTTCAAACAAAATGACTCAAAGGAAAATGTTCCAAACAGGCACCACTGGGCATTTGACTCAGCCCAAGCAGTGTTTTAACTATTTCTTTGCCAAACAGCATACACATGACTCCAGTATTCCCTGCCCTTCTACATATGCACAACATATCTGACTAGTTTTTCTACCAACTTTCTAAAGCCTGTAGCCATCACAGGGTGCTGTTTTTTCCTCTCAGTGTGGGATGCCAGGTCAAAACTATTTATTTAGCTATTTTATACTTTTTGTTTTGTTTCTTTTCTTTCTTTTTCCCCTTTCTTAAATAACATTAGCATTCTGGATTAGCTGAAGGGCTAAAACCTGGTTTTAATTTAAATATAAATAAAACCAGAAGTGACTGTGTGATTGTACTAAAAATAAATTGTTTTCTGTTCTAAATGTTTCACTGATCTTAAAATTGTGGGAGGAGGGAAACAGGGCAGGATGTTCAGCTCTTTTTCAGTGTAAGGGTGCCTCAAATCTGTGGCATTCTGTCTCTAGAGAAGTGGGCAGCTTCTGAGATACCATCACTTTATCTGGAAATGTATTTACCACACTTTACCAGCACATCTATTCAGAATGTGGTTCAGAAACCATGAGGGGAAATCACACACTGTTAAGACAGAGCATTCTTGAGTGAGCCCCAGTTATGGCAAATTCAGCAGCAGAAAAAGAGGCTGTGGTGAGCGCAGTTACTGAAATTTTCCAAATAAATAAAGCAAACAAGTTGCTCCAGGAACAAACTCATACCTATATGATTTATAATAGCAGGAGTTGGCCATGAAGACAAGAAGAACCCAATGAACCAGCAGTCACAGGCCACCCATGGGCTGCAGGGCTGCCTGCAGTACCTTTGCTCCTTGTAACCGGTCCGTGACAGCTGGGACAGACCTCATCTGCTCCGAGGCGTGTGTGGCTTCTAGCAGTGCTCAGCAACTTCTGCTGGCTTGCAGGCTGCTGATGAGCTCCAATGTGGGTTAGTATCAACAAGGAAAAATATAGGGATCCTATTTACAGCCTGCTGGCACCAGATAGGCAAAAAAAAAAAAAAAAAAAAAGCCTGTCTCCAAAATCAATGTTTGCTTTACTGAGGGCCTCCTTAGGTGTACATTGGAAACAATTCTGTCTGTCTTCCGCCACAGTTCAGTCACCCTACAGTTTGGTGCACCAGCCAGTAGTAGTTAGCAGTCCAGAATCAACAGGTTTCTGGTGTTGAGCAGTACCAGACCATATTGGCCAAAAGCAAATGGAAAATATTAAATGTGACATGGTACCTGATGAATGGCAATAAAGAACAAAAAGTAGAGTAGGGACTGTGGGCACCTTGGCTCTTTTTTACCCTATTTGTGGTATGACACACTGGCCCACACTCTGATGTGAGGAGTGTTTCAGCAGCAGGACTCTTCCCCTGCAGCATAAACCAGCCCCTCCTCTCATTCCTTCTCGTAAGCCACTCTAAGCTCAAAGGATGTCATGGGACTGATTGCCTAATGCTGTCACTGTCACCCTCTGCAATCCTTTCCTCCTGGGCAAAACCACTAAAAATAAAATCAGTATGAACTCTTCGTTAATGTCCTTTGATTGTAGGAACTTCACCCTGGCTGTTCAAAACCATGGCTGGCCATCTGATGCACAGAGAATGAGGAAAAAGTGCAGTCTCTGAAGACAGGCTGAAAGCAGGATCTGTGTACTTCGGGCCCTTTCTGATTTTCCTGTCTACATGTAGTTCTCTATGCCTGCACCTCTGCACATGGATTTTTCAATGTGAGGGGCTCCCATGCCCTGAAAATGTGTGTTACTAACTCTTGGCATTCTGTTTCAAGGTTAAAATAATGTATTTCTCTTTACCACTTAAAGTCAAGTTATGGGGTTCAAGTGCTACATACTCCATGTCCATTCTGACCTCATTCTTTGGATTCTAGGTGCTAATGGAATAGTACCATTAAGACCCTTGCTAAATGGTATTTGTTCTTTCTCAACAAGTCAGTGGAGTGACCTTTCAGAACCACAAACTCTGACGTGTTAGATTTGCTGCCTGGTTTTCCAAGAGGCAGATGCTCCTCAGACTGCATTCTGTGATAAAGGGTTTTGTGCAGGCATGGCAGTCTCTGTGTTTGCTAATACAGCCCTACACCAGCAAAGAACCTGAGACCCAAACAGCTCTGACTCTGCCGGAGGTCCAGCGCTGTTTGCGGAGGCTGCCAGTTGTAACCAGCCAGGTGCATACATGGAATGAAACAGGTGAAGGATTTCTGGAGCTGGTTATGAAGCCAAGTAGCCCTGGGAAGTGAAAGCAAGGATGGACTTTGATTGATGTCATTTCATTAGAAGTAGAAGGAAAAACAAGTAACTGTGGTTACTTGCTACTTAAAAGCTATTTTCCAGCATTAGCTCCACTGCTGCATGGCCTTGCCTGGGGCCAGTAGATAGAAGTGCCATGCCAGAGACTCTGTGATGTCAAAGGGGCTCAACTCTGCCCTCAGGTAGAGCTGATTGCAAGATCAGGCTGCAAGCATGAGAGGGTTTTCGTGCCACTGGACTCTCAGTTTGGGAAGCTGGAACTCCAGTCCCTTAAGAAAGGAACAACCCATGCAGTGCAAGCTGACTACAGGAGGAAAGTGTTTGGAAAAACTCCTCCCTTTCGGTGTGCCACCAAAGAAGCAAAACTGCACGCCAGTGGACAGAGGTGCTGTGCTGCTAAAATAGTTATTTCATCTCCAGCTAACTGGTGGCACAGCACACACCTTCCTGTTGGTGTTCTGCTAACAAACAACACACTCTACGGGGCTCGATCGTCTCCAGGCTGGCCAGTTCTGCCAAGGCTTCATTTATGTGTCTGGCACTTACTTCAATGAGGCACACTGGGGCAGGCAGCTAAAATAGGCTTTTTTCTCCTCAAAAAGAGAAGGGTTTGTTGCAAATCATTCTAGTACTATCAGAAACCCTTTTCCTACCCACTCCCATGACTTACTGAAAGGAATGCACATGGTCATTGTACTGATTCCATGTTTTCACAATTAGATCCTGAAAAAAGTGTGAGATGTGCTTTTCCACATAATTTACTCTTTCCCAGTGATTCATGAAGCCTCTTTTCACATGAATAATTGGTCACTTCTTGTTTATGCATCACCATGGTACACAGCTCCTAGCAAGCCAAAAAATGGGTGCAAAGCTAACATTTGATCATTAGAGCCACATGCAACCTTCCTCCCACCCTTGCTCCCAACTCCTTGCTTTTTACCTCATCCCATACAAAGAAGGCACATATTTTATATGGAGGAAATATACCCTAAAAAACAAAACAAAACCAAAATCAAAACAAAAAATACCCCAGCATTTTTACCTTCCTTAGCACTCATTAGCAATTTTTTTTTTTTGCTCCATGCTTATTTTGTGTTTCAGATTTTCCAGTGTAAAGAAAACAACTGAAGTGTCCCTTACAAACAGAGTGAGAAGGTGGAGAAGGAGGAATGTTCTGGGTGCATGGTTGCCAGAAATGGCAGCTTTCCAAGTACAAATGCATTTATTTCTCAGGGGAGATACAGTCAGGACATCAGTTACCAATGGTCACCTGAATTAGAAAGCACCTCATTAGAAAGCATGTTCTCAGAATAGCATTCCAGCTTCTAGACACTTTAATGACACTTAGTTTTTACAGTGCAGTAAACTGAGGTGCAAACCAATTTATTTACAGTGACTGCTCAGTGAGTCACTGCTCAAGACACTCTGCAGTCAAGCTTTGATTTGCAAAACTCCTCCCCTGCCTTCAACTGTAGCTTCTCAAACAAGCATGCATGATTAGCTCAATGTGACAACATCTGTGGTGGGTAAGTGTGAATATCCATGTGTGTGTGGATATTGGTGCTTCCTGCCTGGAAAGCTGAGGACCTCCTTGTGCAGTGTTTTGACAGTCTGGG
>VWZN01010507.1:19055-41335 GCA_013396955.1 Regulus satrapa | reverse complement strand
GTTCTCCTTCACCAAAAATTTGACACCATCACCCAGTACAGTATGTATTTTATTATTTTATTATTATAAAGCTCCAGGTTCCACCTGGAGGTCTTCCAACTGGAAGTTCACCTTTTGTTCTGAATCAGCACTAACTTCTGCAGGTGGATTCATTGATCAATTCCTCTGTGTGTTGCTGAAAATACTGAAGAGAATTTGTAGAACTGCAAATTAGTTAGAGCTTTTGTATTTGTTTTTTTGTTTTTGTTTTTTTTTCCAAAGACTAGCAGCATGTCTCTTATTTTGGTTATAAATGTGTAGCCTTGTTATTTTAATTTCATGCTTAGTGCATTAGTGCTTTTTACCTGTGCCATTTTTGGCATTGGACTGTCTTAATGTTTAGTAAATTTTTCTTGGATGATCTTCATTTCTCTTTAGTTTTTTATACTACTTTCTTTAGGGAAATAAACAGCTTTAAGTAGTCCTGAAAGTTGATAGCTCCTGTATGTTAATAACTCAAAATCACTTTTGGCAATAATTGCTTTTTGTTTTTTCTTGCTTGACAGGTAACTCTCAGATACTGGATTAACTTTGAAATGAGTGGACCTCATACATGAGTAGAATTTACACTGCTCAGAATTATCACAGCAATCTATGGTCTGATATGGAAGTGGTGAAAACACCTTTCCCAAGGAACACTAAAACCCTGATTATTCTGAGCAAGTTTACCTAGTTGTTTTTTAATTTTCCTCTAAGCTAAGCATGATGAACCATTTGCTACACCTTCCTTTTGCTGCCTGCAGTGCTGCTCTCCTGGGAAATGCATAGCAGCAGACCTACTTCAAAGGACAATAAAATGGCCATTTATTAACTGTTTCCATTATCTTACCCGTCAAATATTGCAGCATTTGAAAAAAGAATATTCATATTTCACATTATTAACTCAGTTTTAGTCCAATATGAAATCATTATTTACTAACTTGTATTAATGTACTAAATTAAATCTTACACTGCTGATGGATCATTATTCTTTCACAATGCTTCCCTTTTGTCCATTGAAAGACACAAGTATGGATGTGTACAATGAGAACCAGTAATTTTCTACTACATTTTCAGTCAATTCAGGGTGTGAATTTTGTATTCTGTGTTCTCTAATGGGTCAAAGTCCACTGCATTGTTCTTGTTTTAATGAACTTTATGAGGACACAACAAGCTTTGAAAATTTCTATGTCTGCTGAGAACCTCTGATTAGCCTCTTTTATTTATGCTCTTTCTTTTTAACCTTAGTGTAGATATCCATAGGGTAACCAGCAGGGAAAAGGACTTGGTACTACTTTTCCTCAGCAGTACCAAGCTTTCCTTATATTCATAGGCAATCATATTTGAAATACAATTGCTAAGATTTAATTCATAGATCCTGCAAGTATATGTTTTGACCACTCTATCTCTGCACATTTTATTTTGATTTATGTTATAATGGAATGAGGTAAGACTTGGAATTTCTAATGTGAAGAAACCCTGCAAACAGGACCATTGACAGAAATCTGACACATGGAACACACGTCAGTTCCCACGTTTTTGCCTTATCTGCATCCAAGCTGCCTAGCAGCCTGTAAACTTTGCATGGAATGAGCCAAATAATGTGGGAGTGATTAATTCAGGATCTGCATGATTTTATTCACATTTGTGGCTGACCATCAACAGGAACTAGTGAGGACTCCACACTCGAAACACAGAGGCTACTGCTCTGGGAGCTGCAGTGGGAGCAAGTTGGTCAATTTTTTAAGCAAAGTTAATTCCTTCTGTTTTCTAGTGTATCCTACAGCAGTGACATTTGTGGCATTTTCTTCTGTATAATCTTAAAAAATGTTTGCCAAGAGTTTTGAGGTTATATGATGTAGGACAACTTTCCAGAGCGGCACAATGCTTATATTGTCTCATTAGAACCAGAAGACTTTAGGATCCCAAATGAAAATGTCATTAGCCGAAAGCCACTGTGCAAATTAGCCCCAAGCCCTCACCCTGAGGGGCAAGTGAAGTTATGACCACATAACCGAGTTAACAAAAGGGCAGGAGAAGCAGGACAGAATTGTGGCAACTTCCTTCAGGAGAGCCACATTCCAGCCATAGCTACTCCCCTGGTGATTTTATCACAGAATTTATAATATTTGATGTTTTCTTTAATACCATATTTCTTGTGATCCTGGACATCTCTGATCCCATAAAGGGGAAGAAAGACTTTCCAGCACTTGCATTTCCAGTGGAAAGCTTGAACTTTAGGGAGTTCAAAACCACAAAGCACAACAAAAAAGCAGATTATTTATTATTAAAATGACTGAAGTGACTTAGTGACTTTTAAAAATACATGGAGATCTTGGCATATTTGATGATAATATTTGACTAGGACTTTCTAGCATTGTCAAGCATGTATAGTATATATTGGGACACTCATTTATGGACCATTTAATGAGAGGAAAACACAGGGGGAGAAAGTGGGCAATTCCTCAAACCTGTCAAACTGCACACCACATTGCTACCAAATCTGAACCTAAAGTTGAATGATATGTGATACCATTTCTGCAAAAGCCCCCAAATTCCTAAACTGAGGAGGAACTATTCTGTCCCATCAGTTGATTTTAAGCATTATGGAGAAAGGACTAATTTTTGAGGATGTGCAGTAAGATCCATACCCTACCTGTCACTAGAAGTGCGACAAAAGTTTTGCAGTACTGACAACCTCCTCCTTCTGTATGCAAAGATATCAGATATTTTCATTAATAAAAAAGAACACAAAATTCAAGATCTTTCAAAGTTTTCTTTCAGTATAGTATCTGAAGTGAGTTTAACATGATGCAAAAGAGGCAACTACAGAAAATTGAACATTAAAAGGCCAAGACAGTACCACAGAATGTCAGGAACCACTGCTGAGTACCATAGGTATCGTCACTGCGCAAGTGTGCTAAAACTTTTCCCTCCAAGACTCAGAATATCATAATCTATGTAAAGTGGGGGAGTTCCCCCTCCAAATTTGGAGTGCAATGCCAGATTTGGCTGGAGAATTTGTCAGGATGGTGTCTTTGGAGTGGAACCACCATGTTCCAGCTGGACTCCAAGCTGTCGTACCAGTGTTTTACCCAGTAAAGCTCAGTGTTTTTCTTCGTCAGAGGGTCCTTTCTGAGGGTGGATATAGCTGATTTTCCCTCAAAGCTCCATTGTGAAGAAGGCCAGGCATTAGCTTGAAACAATGAATGAAGTCCCGGCCTTGCTATTTAACAGCAGGAGTAAAATCCACTAGCAAACTTTGACTTGCAAAGTCAGCAAACACATCTGTTCTGGTTGATTTCTGGACGCTTTCAAACAGTATTCATTCTTTCCAGAGCACTGTGAGAAACATGACTGACCAACAGGCTTTCTTGATTAATAAAACCAAACCAGTTGGCACTCCAGTTTTGCCTTCTCTGCATTCATTTAATGGAGCTCAAAAACAGAAAGTCAACGAAGTGTGGATCAACTCTTGCTATAATGTATATAACTTTAAAAAAATTGTTAACTGACATTTCTAAGCTTTGTCCTGGAGATGGTCATGACTAAATTTGGCATAATACCAAGAGTATACCAGGGATATAAAAGACTTTAATCCATTTTGCAGTTTAACCAAGAGGAAAAATTTGTTCAAAACATGTAATTGCTACTTAGTTATATGATACCTCTGTGAAAACCAGCACGAATATCTGGATGCTTATGCTTCAAAATAAATATCAACATTTGGTCCCAACATACAATGATTCATTCAATCAATCAATCAATCAATCAATCAATCAATCAATCAATCAATCATCCATTTGAATCTTTCTTAAATATTGTGGAAAAAGACCATGTCACCCCTGCCTTCAACTCACCTGTTTGAAAAGTTTGTTGAAGAAAAATTGTGTTGAAAATGTGCACACACATTGTGACTATTACATTTATATTACATATTGATATAGCCAAATTGAGCACAACTTGATGCTCATCCTGCTTGTGATTATCTGTATTCTTCTGAGTAGTCTTGTCATTACTGTGCAACCATCAGTCCTCCGTAGACCTTCTTCACTTGCTGTCTCGAGCTTACAGGATTTTTTTTTTTCCAATCTCTGCAAATGAAAAATTATTTAATCCGAGAAGCAAACACATTTTGGATTTCCAAGAAGATGATTAGATGATATATTATCTTTGGACATAACATCTGGATCCTCTTCAATCTTATTTGGTGGCCATGTAAAGACTTCTCCAATGTGTATATTACTTTGCTTTTAATACTAATCAAACAAGAATACGCTCATTATCCTGATTCAGTGGTATCCCCAGCAAGCTCCAGAGAAGCTCCTAAAACATCCTAAAATTCTGCTCAGGAAACATTTGTCAGACTGATGTATTTCGGTGTCAGCATGTCAATCTTGCAATGCTTCCAATTTAAGAAGCATAAACTTATATCTTTAAATTTATTTTATTTTGATTTAATTTTTATTTTATTTTGGGGTTTTGGATGTAAGTTTGAAGCACAAATTCTCATGTCATATTATTTGCTGAGATGAGATGTTATTAGCAGCAGTGCAGTAATAATGAGACACAAGTTCTTCCCTCATTAAGATCTCCAGCCAACAGCTCACCCCCCTTCTCCATGACACCATCACAGAACAAGTGCTGACACCTTCTTCAAAGAACTGATCACAAAATCTGCTCTTGATTTCTTGGTATATTTCTGGAACCATACAAAGACAGAATGTGTGCAATATATTCAGAGTGGCCACAATTGCAAGAAATTTGTAAGACATTTTGAAATAACCAACAGCAGAATTCCTGCTGACTTCCTGGGAGCCACTGCTTCCCAATCATGCTCTAAATATGTAATCTCTGATCCAAATAAAAGGCTGGGATGTTCAAGTAATGGAATTTTAAAAATTATTGCCACAAAAATAGAGACTATGTATCACCATAACCAGTCATCTTCTGGAAAATTTATGCAGCAAGACTGATGTGAACACTGCCTTAATCTGGTAGTAGTACAAGAACTGGACCATTCTTCGAAGTTCCTTCAGCAAAATCAGTTCTGTTTCTGCCTGAGTTAAAGAGCCTCCTACAGCACTGTGTAGAGGGGGTCAGTTAAGACAAGTTTCTTTTTAAATGCAGAGAGGCATTTGATGACCATCAGTGGGCCATTGCTGAAAAAAGAATGCCATTCACTTGGGTTTTTGAGAGAAGACAAAATATTCTAACTTGAAGGAAGAGAAAAAATGGCAATTATTTGACTTCTAATAGTATTCGATGCCAATTACTACAGACTCTATCAAATGCAGAAAAAAAGAAGATAAATTTATAGCATTTTTCTGGGAATCATACTTTTAGGATATGTGTATTAATAAACATCTAATTGTTTTACTAGTGTTCACTGCTACACTGTTTGAAATTTTCATCTGAAAAAAAGAATAGTTTAAGTGTTTATTCAGTAATAATTTGTGCACTGTATTATTCATTCCAGACAATAGAAAGCATCTAAAAAATGCTGGTTATGTAAGTTTGAAATATAAGGCAATATAAGAAAGTGTGAATCTCTGATGCATATTAAAATGGTTATAATTACACAGAATTTAAGGCATGAATGAAACATCAATACCACATCTATCACAGAAAAATATTGCTACGTTATTGCTACTATCATAGGATAATGACTATAATTGATAATTGTGATAATTATTATCACAAGAATGATGTATCACTGAAAGGTGAAACAAATACAAAGCCTGAGCAACTCAGCAAACAAAAAAACAGATAGCACAACTTGGGTGGTTTTCCTGTGATATTCTACTGTTCAAATATGACTCTAATTCAGCAGCAGGACTATTACTTTTATGTGTGCTTTAAAATTAATAAACAATGAAAACAATGGTAGCAGATTAATCTACTTGAAGCCTCAGAAGAACAATATTCTTGGACAGAGCACAGAAATGAAAACATTTTTTTGTCAGTTCCTGTAAGAACATTGAATTGAATAGAAAGCATGAATTGTACCCATGTAAAAAGCATTTTCAGTCCAATGTTTCTTTGGCACATTTATGGACCATTGATGAAAAACGAATGCCACAAATGTTATAAAATATTTCTATAGTGCATTCAGGATGTCCATGTAAAAAAAAAGACAATCTCATCCACATTACATCATTCCTGCAATGCAGTTTACAGTACCTAAGTCCATTTGATAACTGCAATGACACTGTATGTGATCTGAATTAAGCATAAATTATAGAAGACCCCCTGATAATTAATTTATATTGGTGGCTAATTCCTTCTAGGAAACAAGACAAAATCTTATTACATGTTCCCTTCATCCAAGGGGTAGGGAAAAATTTGTAAGCTCCAATGTGAGCAAGAGAAATAGAGGAAGAGCAAGGTCTCAAGTGTTGTAAGGGAGTTTTGGTGTGAAAAAGAATTAGGCCTCTCTAAAGTCATATCTGCGTGGATAATTTCAGACATTTGGAAATTAACCTCACCATTTACTGAGCTGGCAGGACATGACACACTTCTGGTCAGAAGCCAATGTAAAGATGCACAAAAAATTCAAAATACTAAAGTGATCTCACCTTCTGGAATGATTACTGCTTTTTCTTTGTTCTGCCACCGAATGATAGAGTGAAGGAATTCAATGCTTCAAGGAATTCAAGGGTAATTTGACAATGAGATTCTTACAGCAAGGCAGAAATTCAAATATACCTGTATCATAACTATCAACAGTATACAAAAAACATGTTGCCCATTATTCCCTTTTGTGTATGACTCTCATGACGTGGTCTCAGAGCCAATCTAGAATCCTGTAGTGGATTATCTGAAGAAGGTAAGGAGCCAGCAGAAACCTACAGAAATATAACACATGTATACTAGACTGAATAAGGTCACAATATTCAGTATTAATTCTGTGTAAACTATTGGTTGCAAATCACACAAACTTCTCAGTTCTAGACTATTAAGTAAAAGTGTTAAAATAGAATGGGCCTGACTAACACAAGAAAGACAGTGTTTTAAACACTGGATCTACTGCATTTTATATCACTTCTAATACATGCAACACACTGTCCAATCCATGTTCTTATATAACAAGATTTATGTCTTATTTCTAATATGAAGTCTTTGACCATATAGATAAAATGTTTATTATATGAGCTTTGTGGATGTTCTAGTTCTTGCATTTTGATTTGGAGGATTAATTCCAGGGTTTCTTGTTCCTTCCTCCAGTACAGACTTGCCAAAATTTAATGCTACCAGCCAGGCCGCAGAGGCAGATGAAGTTCTAACCCACAGACATACAACATGCTACTTTCTCTTTTATGTCATTCTCCAATCTGTATGTAGGAATAAAAAAAAGAATTAAAAAAAATAAAAGTGATGTCAACTTCTAGGAGACAGACTGGATTTTGCAAACTTGTCCCTGGCTTTAAACTGAAAGAGAATGGGTTCAGATTGGATATTAGGAAAAAAAATCCTTTCTGTGAGGGTGGTGAGGCTCTGGCACAGGTTGTCCAGAGCAGCTGTGGCTTCCCAGTCCCTGACAGTGTCCAAGGTCAGGCTGTATGGGGCTCTGAGCAACCTGGGACAATGGAAGGTGTCCCTGCCCATGACAGGGGACTGGAACTGGATGAGCTTTAAGGCCTCTTCCAGTTCAGGCCATCTAGAGTTCTATGATTCCCTTCTCCCAGTTTCCACAAACTGCATTCTCCTGTGGTTAGACAGAAATAATGAAAAATATCCCCAAGCTTTAAAGCTTTGTCTGGAGTATGGAGAAGGCAAAATTTATTATATGCTGCAAAGCTCACCTACTGAATAGGCCTGGTTTTGCTGTATAAGTAAATTTCTTCTCTGAGACTTGGAGTTTTGAATGTAACTCCAGCTCCCAATCTGGTCTTGCCCGTCTGTGCTCTAGTCCGTAATTCTGCTTGCAGGGTAGACTGGAAGATCAAAGGACTAAAACTGTCACAGGTAAGAAAAGAAACTGTACAGTTCTCAGTGACAAATCACATTATTCAAGAGCTGAAATTAAATGACACATGATCTTATGAGAAAGATACTTCACAGTTGCCAGTGAAATCTTACTGACTTCAATTATAAGCTTCTCCAAAAAACTGCTTTTACATAGTGTTGCTAGTCAGAATACCTATCTCTTTATTAGGAGAAGGCTGATAGACACCTAAGGCTCTGGCTTTGAAGGGAAACATTTCAAATGGATGTCTTTATAAAAGGAATATTGTTTCATATACAGGCAATAGAACAAAACCAAGAAGTTAATTTTGGAATCTACTCATACCACACTTCTACAATTAAACACTCATTGTGAGAAAGAATTAGGCAATCAATTTCCTTTTACACTATCTCAACATTCAAAAAAACCCAATGGGGACATCTATGTCATCTTTGATGCAGTTCCAGAGACAAAAATTTCACTGGTTTAGGAACAGAAAATGAGTGGGCAACTAGTTAACACTAAAAGATTTTCTTGTCTGCCAGAAAAAATGGAAATTGATCAGTCAATCAAGTATCCAATAGAAGACTGGATTTAAATCCATTTGCAGGGTAAGGTCATCATCTAATAAAATCAGCACTGTTTACTTCTTCAGTGAACCTTTGTGTACATGAAAGACAAAATCTTTGGGTTTTATCACAAAAAATGAAGCAGGGAAAAAGATTTAAATAAAAACCTTAACTTTCTGCAATACATATTTTATGCTGCCAAATACATATGCAACCATTTGGTGTTGCTTATTACTCTAAGAAAGGAATTTATGAAAAGTGCTGATGAAAAAACCCCAGCTAAACAAAAAAGCCTAAACCACCTCAGAATAACAAGAACCACACCTAAAAAATGCCCATAAGCTCACCATAAGAGAGATCATTCTTAGTTTATTTACATACCTAAGCATGAACACTTATTTTTCCTTGTTTCATTCAGAAATCTTCTATAATTAAGGCCCACAGTTCTACAATCAATAGAGGGTAGGCACAGGAATTCCACTCCATCTGCTTTTAGCAAGAGTACAAACACCTATGAGTGATCCAAAGTCCAAAAATGTCAGTGGGGAGTTCGAGTACTTCCTTCGATGCACTTAGAAAGGGCATGTGAGGTCAGCAAGCTGCACTCCTTGTTCTGTCAGAAATTCCACTGAGGCAGTGCAGTATCAGTCTCCACATAATTACATACCTCTTCTTCCTGAAACTGAGGTCAGTCACATTAATCCTAATTTCATGAGAAAATGACTTTTGGAATTGTACTAGCTCTGTAAAACAAAAAATAAAATACATACTATACATTGGTCATGGCAATGTTTTGCACTATCCTAAAGAGATGCACTGTTGTGTATTTAATTTTTTCTGTTCCTAGACCTGGATTTGTTTATAAGTGACTTAAGAAATGCCTGACAACACTCTTATGTTTCAGCATTGATCCTTCTGTTATACACCAAAATCATAAAGAAATAAGCTCTACTCAGGCTCACCTGAGGCAAAGGACTTGGGCAGATACTTCAGAAATAGAGATGAATTTGTATCCATAATCAACTAAATGTTTGTCTCCATTTCTTAAATGATCAAAAATAATGGTGACCCAGATTAGCACATGGCACCAAATTTAAAACTGATGTAAAAGGGAAATGTTTTCATCATTACTGCAGTTATCTAGAATTTCAACCATGGGCTATTAGAAAATACAATGAAAGCAAAATCCTAAATAAAACAAATCCTAAACAAAACAGATATTTTTTCCCAAAGATTTTTTCCCTCTTGTATTTGCTGGCAATAGTAGTAAAATAAATAAATAAATAGAAGAACATAATCCACAAACATTTCTATTAAGAATTTCAGATCAATCTTGACTTAATGATACAATCTAAAAAGATTGGACGATATTCATCATTTGCTAGATGGAGATTTGCAGCTTCACAAATCACACTGTATCATCAGCTCTGAGAATGTCACTCTCTGTTTTCCTCTGGAGTTGGCTCTTCCTTTAATAAAACATTTAACTGTTTCTGTGCACATGAAAGGAAAAGTTCCAAACTATGTAGATTTCTCTGACGGACAACTTCATCAAGCTGTTGAAATAAAAGAAAAAAAAAAAAAATCAATCAAATTTAAGAAAACCTGAAAACAAATGCCAGTGTTTGTCAGAAAAAATCCAACCAATATTCAACAACAAAAATTCAACAACAAAAGATCCTAAATAATTTCAATGTGTATATTTTAATAAAAGCCTTTTAAAAGAGGATTTGAGTTTCTCCAAAATAAAATTTACACAAGGCTAAAAGTAACTTTAAAGCTGTCAAATTCTACATAATCTATTTGAGAATAGATAGGTTAAACAGCCTAACTACCATGCTAGGTAAATTCCCACAGAAATTAAAACTGTTGCTTTTATAAAAAAATACTGCTTTAGGTTAAAAGTGATCATTACATAAAACTGCAAATTCAAAAATTCAGAGCCGACTGGTAATTTAAATGGCAGCATGTTTAAGTAATTCCCTGAGGAAAAGTCAACATATTTGCTATTTACTTTGCCTGTTCCTACATTTTATCCCCTAATGCAAATGATGTGAAATATATATATATACATATATGTATATGTGTATGCATATGTATGTGTATGTGTGTGTGTATATATATATATATATATATATATATATATATACACACACTCTAGCAGTATAGGCAATCTTCCCCAACAAAAAAAGATAAGAACACCATAGCAAGATTTGGCAAGTTTATATCATATAAATGTCCAAAAAATGGTTTACCGAGAAGAATTTTACTTTTTAAAACATTAAATAATAACTAAAATGCACTGCAAAATTCTTTCAATTTGAAGTTCAGACGTCAAACAAATATCATCACAATTGAGAGATGTTTTTGATCTGTGTATCCTTTAATCAGCCCAAATTGAACTAAATACCCATAAAACGATGACACAGGGTGAGACTGACAGGTAGTAGTATGAGGCTAATATGGCATAAAAGTTATGCCACTCAACGGAAAGGAAGTAATAGAATTTTGAAGAAGTCAGCGCTTCTGTCAGGCTATTGGGCACAAGTTCATATACAATGGAAAATCGAAGGTTTTTCAAATAACATATCCTCACTCATATATCTTAGACTCACAGCTTTAATTACAGCTTTCAACAAAAACTGATCTGTTTATCAATCAGCAGTCCAGTTAATTGCTCTAACAGTCACTTGAATGCCCATTTTGTTTTATAACAGATAGACTATTTTTAAAAATATCAAAAAGGCAAGGATAGTGACAGCTTCCCACTTCACTTCGAAAATGCACGCAGGAAAAAGTTGCAGCGCTGTGATTTAACACAAAAAGAGAAACATTTTTATGACCCTGTTCTTATCTGCTCCATAGGTTCCTCAAATTTATGTAGTAAGAGTATTTTGGCAATTGGTTTCAACAGAGATGAATGTATCAAATCTAGTCACCAGCAGAAATCACATATGTTTTCTAAACACCACACAATCACAAAACTCCCCTTCAGCAATAGAAGCATAGAATTACAGGATGGTTTGGCTTGGAAGGGACTTTAAACATCATCCAGTTCCAACTCCCTGCCTTGGGCAGGGACACCTTCCACTGGACCAAGTTGCTCAGAGCTCCCTCCAAGCTTGTCTGCCTGTGTTTATACTTCTGCAAATTTTCAGGTGTTCAAAATTTTGCATCTCTCTGCAAAAGCAGGCATTAGGGCTCCATACTCGGTCTGATGAGAACTTAGCCATCTGACTTACAACAGATTTTAAAGCAGATATAGTTCAAATAAATGTCAGAAAAATCTGTTCTTGATATATTCAGCTAACAGCTGCTACTGACAAGAAAATGGAAGAAACAGCAAACTATTCTCTAAAGAAGCTGTATCTGGAAGAGTCTGGAACAAATTAACAAAAAACCCTCACTCTGTTGTGCTGGTGCATTTTCTCTAATTTTAAAACTATCTTGCTTCCTTCGTATCTTCTGGACCAAAACATTTTGCTTGGGGAAATTGGTAGATTTTTTTTGTGCTTGTGATAAAAATTTCTTTGGGGAATGAATGGAAAGATTTAGCACAGTTCACATAATATCTTCCGTTGCTTGTTAAGAAAGAACATGAGATACCTCTCTCTTTGATTAATATAATTCTCACATTATGTCATCAGATTCTCTTGCTTCTGGTAGGTACATCAATTGGAGAAGCTCAGCATGAAACTGAATTTTCATGGTTCCCTTCTGCTGCATATTATATAATTATACTTCTAGATAGTTCTTTATTGAGCTTTGGCTAAACTCTCCATTTTCTTTTCTTGCAGCCTTTCCTTGCAAATTCTGCTTTAAAGAGACCAGAGTAGCTCACCAGATATGATATATTCTGATATGCGGCTAACTTTCTTTAACAAGGCTGCAATCTCAAATTGTAAAGGATTAAATTTATTTCACCAAGTACTAAAGTAAATGTTTAATGTATACAGTGATTGGATTCAGCACAAACAAACCAGAAATTCTTCATGCTTGAGCAAGGTTTTAAAAGTTTCAAATGAATTAAGTACACATTTAAGGAGCCTTTGTTGAACTCAAGTGGTTAGTTTGTAGTCTCCATTTGTGCATAAGTAAAGTTTATTGCTTGTTAAACATTTATGTAAATGCAATAACATAAAACTTGGGAATTCAGTTCCCCCCTGTTTGTTCAGTTTATGAATATGCATTGCCTGGAACAGGACATTCTAAAAATCTTCCACACTACAGTAAATGACAGAACAATCCAGAAAGACTTGGGATCTTCACATAACACAAAAAGAGAAGCAACAAATGATGCTAGCTTTGAAAATGGTACTTTTGAATGTATTCAGATGGAGAACATGCTTGCTAATGGGAAAATTGGCTTGGCTGAGAAATAGAAACAAATGAAGCTTTGTTATTTAATACATTGTTCAGTGAACTGTTAGCAATGGGCACAGCTTTTTCAAAGAGTGCCTCCACATTGTTGTACTCTTGCATATGAATACACCACAAAATGGGAAAATTTATAAGATATTTTCAATCTCACTTTTCCAGTCTTCTCTCTATATTTTTAGGTCCTGTTCACTTCATGGAATGATCTCATTATTTAAACAAACATAAATAGACATCTGGCAAATTCAAAATTGAATGTGACTCATATGCAAAAGTAATCAGTATGAACAACATGTTTGGGCTGGAGCATTCACACAATCAAACCAACCCAACTGTTCTGATTCTATAGATGCTGAAAAATGCATAATATTGGTTCAGATCTGCCAAGATAGGGAATTTTCCTTCCCCATACTTTCACTGTTAACATTGCTAGTCAATATTTCTCTTTCACTCAAGGAAATCTATAAAGCTATCAAATTCTTTTGACTGTTTCCAGTTGGTGGAGCTTTAATTTGCTCAAAGCTTTAATGTTACAGAACTTAATTATTTTAAATTATTTAACATAATTATCATTAACATATTATAATTATTAAAAAGTATCTTTTTAGTCTCTACAGAATTTTTAATTTTTTTTCTTTAAGAACCAGAGGTTGCCTCTTTAGGCATTTGTATGTATCTTGCTGAGAAACTGGATATACGAGATTTGGGAAAAGCACTTAATGAATTTCACTGCTTAGACTCCCACTATCCTTCAGACATTTAATTTCCCAAAAATGAGCAGAGCAGGACCGTCCAACACATTCAGTGCTGTTTGGTCCCCTCTCTTTAAAGCTTCAGCCCACTTCTCAGGTGTAAATGCATTTCCACACTGCTTCTGGCCAAAGATACCTGGATGAGATGCCCTGTGGGGTCTCACCTCTGTCATACTCATAGGCCACCCAGGATGATGCAAGGCCTGACCTGAAGGCACAAGCCCCAGCTGAACTCCTGAGTGGATGCAAGAATTGGAGTTGGGAAATTAAAAAAAGTGCACTGTTTACCACCAGGAGAATGCTTCCATCCCAGGCTTCTCTATTTCACTTTAAGTCAACCCATCTTCCCTTGCATCACTTCAGCTACTTCAAACCAAACCAAAGTTAACCACTATTCTTAGCTCTAAATTTTCCTAGATTTGTCTTACCTTTAAAATTTTATGTGAAATGGAAAGTCTATATCAGTGATGCCTTAAGTAGAAATTAGTTTCTTAGACAAACAACTGAGCGTGCACATCCTCCGTATCTTCCCCTTGCAATATCTACCTACAAATAGATTTGTTTTCATGGCATTCATGCTTATCTTCCTCTAGTAAATATTCACCAACATCTTTAAATACCTCAAATCACTAGAGGAGAAACCCAGTCAGAACTCTATAAATGCTGTATGTCAGAATTATACTCTCCCTTTCTAGTAACTAATAAAACAGCACATGGAAAATATAATTTAAGGTTAAGCACTGAAGGCTATGAGATGAAATCCTGATCTCACCACAGTAAAGGTATATTTTGTTATTAGTCTCACCATGGCCTGAAGTTCACCCAGAAAAGTGAAGAAAACAAAATTAATGTTAAACATGGTGCTTCAATTTTCCTGTCTGTATAAATATAAAACTGTTCAACAGTTCAAAATTATTTCTCAGATAATAAAACTTCCCAATACCAAATGTATTTGCAGCTGTAGAAATTGTAGCTACATTTATTCAAATATATATATTCAAAAATTTACCTGTACTTTAAATGATAATTAGAGGATTCATGTATTCAGTAGTAGTTCAGCTCACTACTCTGGCTCTGTGATATAAACAGGAGTAAAAACTGAAATAATATTTTTATTGTGAAATTCAACAAATCCAATGACCAGAGATTAAAAAAAGAGCAAAGATGTTGAGGAAGAAGCTTTTAATTGTACTTTTACTACTGGTGTTTTTGCAGTATAAACACATAATATCAATTAAAAATGTCATTATACTGTAATGAAGCAGAGCTGTTTCCCTAAGACCATAAAATCAGACATAAGTTTTTGCGTTCCTTTTTTTTTTTTTCCAGGAAAAATGCAAAGAAGTTCATAAAGAAAATATTCTAGCAGTGATCTACATGTTTATATTCATCCATACAGGAGGAAAGGCCAATGAGGGAAGACTTAAAATCCTTAAAACTATCTTTCTTACTCAAAGAAAATCATGTTCATGTGACAGCAGGAAAATTTCAAATGTTTTGGGGAATTGAAAACACAGAGATAGGTGTGTGAAGAGAATGGGCTCTGAATGCAGATTTAAGCAGCTGATATAAAGGCTTTCCATTTTCTGGTGTTTACAAGTGGCTGCTGGTTGGCTGTTGAATAGGATTCATCACCAAGGCATTTCTTTGAAATTAAATATTGATTAGCCACAAGTAATTATTCATAGACATCAGCCTGGCATAATTTCATATTTTTTCAAAGGACTCTGTCAGTGGTACTCCCTCCTCTGTTCAGAGACTTGCTTGATAATGACAGCATGTTAAAAATATACTGGGCTGCTCCTGGAGCAGGGAATCCAGAAGTAACACAACTTCTTGCTTAGGGTAAACCATTGATATTGCAACTGCATTTGCCTTCAGTTATTTATATTTATCCTAATTACACATACATCTTACCTAACAATAATTACCTAACAATTGGTAATTATTTAAAAATCATTTTCGCATCAGTCTGAGCTATAAATTACAGTTATGGTCTTTCCGAATAATGGTCTGAACTTCAATTCTAAGTGAATAAATGGTTACATTTTAAATCTGTGATACTATCTAAATATTTTTAGAGACAAAGTATTTCAGAAAAATAATGGATTTTCATGTATGATCAAAACCTTACCTTTTGGAGGCTCCTCCTGGCCCAACTGATGGTGCAAATTGCTATTGCAACTTAGTGACAGGGTTCCGCTGTACTGGATATTGGCCAAAAAACCCAGTCCAACAGACCCTTGCAGTGTAATTAAGCACTCAGCAGTGTCTTCTCACTGCTTGATTGGTCAGTGCTCCTCTTTGAGGAAAATTCAAAGACAAGGCCTTTGCTTTCTATTTTTTTTTTAATATGTAGACAGGTTTTGTTTGTTTTCTTTTAACCCTCACAACTAACCCACTCCAGTGAAAGTCTGACACAATCCTGAAAGGATTCTGTAGCTGCAGAAGTTCAGCTACATGCTAACATGAGTGCAGAACTTTTTCTCAGTGCACTAACATGAACTTCTCCCCACAGATTCAACAGAAGGCTTTAAAAAAAATTCCCTAGCACACTAAATAGACCATACAGAAAAAAATATTACCTTGAGGAACCTGCAAATCTGAGTTGGATGAGGAAACAATGAACTACTTCCTCTCATTTCTATAATGGATGAGAAGGAAAATAGATCCATATGGTACATGTGTGCAGCAGAGCTTATTTTAGAGTTAATCCCAGGATAGGAGATATTTGTCTCTCCATCTGTGAATTTCTACTATTGATAACACATACTAAGTATATAAAAACAAGGTTCTTCATGGCTGTAATTTATGCAGTATCTGCTACACATTAGAAAGTCATCAATGTTCAAGACAACCTCTAGGAAAGAGTGATGTTTAATAAATTATATTGCCATATGAAAACTTTTTTTTTTCCATTAAATAAATAATGCTGCAACTTCTAAACCTTAAGGATTTTATGCTCTGAATTTGATCATTAAAATAATACCATATGTTGGACACATCTTTAAAACAGATTTGCCTAGTTTGCTGAAGGTGGTGGTAAAACACCCTGTCAAACCTCTCAGAATTTCCAGTGTCCCAGCTGGATCCAGGAATGTAATAAAATGCTAACTTTTTTCATATAAATACAAGAAAGAAATTTGCTTTCAATCAAGGTACTTAGATGCAGTGCAAAAAGAAATAAAAATGGCTGCAGCACCTGCTCAGACTACTGTAGAAGGTGAGAAATAGGCATTTTCTAAGCCCACAAAAATAATAATGAATATTTATGTACATTAGCACATGAGAAATCTCTGCAGTGACCTACCTACTTAACTGGTTACAAACATGTGGTTTCTCGACCAAATTATTTATAGATTATCTCCATACACTAAAAAAAGGAATTGACATAATTGCTACTATAACTGCTGACTGGTCCAGCAATATGATTGTTGTGGTTTTAAGTCAGAGATTCAAGATTCTTATAACAAACATACAGAAACACATGCAAAAAGTGACTTCAAAATCTCTGACTGACAAATGGTTAATATTTGGCCCTGGCAAATGCCTGCACAGCTTCTGAAACACAATGGATTACAGTCTCCACAAGGCAGGGATGAGCACAAGACTAGCCACTATGTGGCCAAATTCATCACATCCCTTCCTCTGATATGAAGAAGAAAACCAGAAATTTAAAACAGCACCTAAATAAAGGATTTATAAGTGATTCAGAGTGGTTTCTATCCAAGCTTGTCAGACCCTGAGTGCTCATAGTGTGTAGAAGTCCTTAACAGTTTTCTACTAACCTCCAACTGTTTTAAGTAACCATTACCAACTGTTTTAAGCCAGTCTTGGGCACTATCACATCCTGATTTAATATAGCTACAAATTACTTTGAAAACATTACACAGGGCTTCTGTGAAGCTTCATAACCCAAACTGCCACCTCTCCAGGAAAATGCCTGAAGACTATCAGACTCTGCTCCCTGAAAAGCCCTGAGTGCAGGGCTGGGTGATAGATGTGGTATCAAAGATCTACTTCATTCATCAGTATGCAAACATGCTTCAAATTAATCAACCAACCATGCTTGGTTGAAAGCAGCAACAACCCTCCTACACATAAAAATTCCTATTGTTATCAAATAAAATAAAGTTATCTGATGGGCTCATGTTGAGTCATGCTCACAGAATTGCCTTACAGTACCCAGATGATATCTACAGAACTGAAGAGCAACCAGCAAATACAGGCATTAATACAAGCAATCTTTTCTGTTACTGTGAGCATGGATTTTGCACTATCTGCGAATAAGTATGTAAAATAGAAATAATTATTGCATCGTAAGTGTACACGCATCATAATTGTATACATATCAGTGTATATAAACTGAAAAAAATATACTCTAATAATGTGCACAACTATGAAACTACAGCTGTATAAGTGCTATTCCATTGCTATGGGTGCTTTCTAAACACCTATATCTTATGTGAACCTGCATGAAAAGAAGGCTCAGCAGGAGCACAAATTCCTTGCTTTTTAGAAGGGTAACAGGTGGTTGAGCACACACATGACAGAGAATTACTGCTTTAGGCTGGGAGGTGAAAAAACAGTCTTATATGTAAAGCTGATGCTACAAATAACATAATTAGTCAGACTGTAATTAATCTACCTAGACATTAAGGAGACTGAAGTTGCATCATGATTATCTGAAGGTTTCTGTGAAACTTTCACATTATCTGCCACAATCTCTAAAGCAAAGTGTCACCATACAACACACTGGAGTTTGATGAATAGAAGCAACAGGAGAAAAGTCTCACCTCTTGGTTTTGAGGAATGCTTGATTTAACAGCCAGGTTTTAATTTTAATCAAACTTTAAGATGTGACATGATGAAACAGTACATTTTAGAAGTCATGGACAAAGATGGCATTATATGAAATACAGCTATCTTTGTAAAATTACCATTAGAGGTTACAGTTGATGGATTCACATGAAGAAATTAAACGAGAAAAACAGCCTGCAGCAAATCTGTGATAAATTTAGTATTATATCTGTGGCAATATACATACATTAGAAAAAATAATTATAGGTCAAAGTTCAGGAAACACAAAATTAATGTCCCACTGTTCAGAGAGAGAGAAATTTTTGAGCCCACATTTACTACTGGACTTCTTCAGTATTGAGAAGATTGAAGATAATGTCTTTTTACTGACAGTAGCATTTTACTGGAAAACTCAGTTTGGAGTCTGAAGCCAAGCTACTGTATCAAAATTTAGGGCAGCTGCTGGTGAAGCAGTTCATAAAGCTGCAGCTGCAACAATGTCATCAAAGCCAAGAGCTCCTTGATTCAAAACACACACAGATTGAGTACCCACGGCTCTCAGCAGGTCATCACTTACAGCACCACAGGCAGGAAGATTCTAAAGGAGGAGGGAGAAATCAGCAGGACACAATAATCTGCGGCCTTTCTACTCCGCACAACTGCAAATCCTTCCTGCAACAGCCAGCAGAGACTCCTGAACAGCAGGGATAGAGTGCATTCCCCAAAGCAGCTTCCTCTGGGTACCCACCCGGCTATTCTGCTGCTTTTCCAGACGTAAATTTGTGTCAAGGCTTTGCCAAGAAATTGCACCCAGAACGTACAACCACAAAGAGAAGAGCAGTTTTTCGCATTGGCAATACCTTGTTTCACAGTACTGAAAAAAAAACCCCAAACAACCCAAAAACAAAACCAGAAGAAACTTTTGCTTAGCAGGGTGGGGTGAAGGGAAAGGGCAAGGGAGGGAAAAATATACTTGACCGAATTATATGAGTCAGTAGCCTGTAGCCAAAGCAGAAAAATAACATATATACTTATTAACTCTGTCACTGAAGCATCTTGTTGAATTTCTAACACATGGGTAAAGACTTGAATGCAGAAAGTAAACAGGAAACCACATCCCTTTCCTTCATCTATCTCATTTTGCTATTGCTGTAGGCAAAAGATTTATTTCTTTATACATTTCTCTAGCTTCATAGACAACTCGATAAAGTCTCAAATTTTGATCCCACTGGCTTTGCTGCAGGAATCCAATTGCAGGAAATAATCATAGGAAAGATTCATCAAAACACATATGGTAAGGCCAACTTTCCCATTTACTTTTTTAAAATCAGAGTTCAGCAGAAGGATAAAAACAGAAAAAGACATACCTGCAAAAAAGAGCAAAGAAGTGGCAAGACTTGGGGTAAAAAACCCTTGAATTTTCCTGCATATAACCAACTATGAAACAACTCAAATAATTCCCCAGGTAAAAAAGTAAGCAGACAAAAGTACTGAGGTTCATGTATCTCCACATAAAAGGACCTGAGTGTAAATGAGAAGCATGCAAAAACCCAAACAAAGCCTGAATTACAAATATTCCTCAGCTGTAGGAAAAAAACAGCTCAAAACAGAATAAACCATCCTTATACACAAAGTTACCTACTAATTTTATTTGTACAGTGAACAAGCAAAAAAAAAAAAAAGCCCTCAAAACTCTACAGCCAAGAAAATCTGACAAGTAATGTGACTTTGTGGTGGCTCTGCAATTACCCCGGGCTTATTTTATCCTGGTACATGAACAGAGAAATTCTACAGAGCATCTCATTAAAACGACAGTGATTTCTGGATCTTCACAACACAAACACAGAGACCCCAAAACTGCCTCTGCATGCCATGGAAACAATGGAGAAAAGGGCCTTCTGTATTCTGTTCTTGTCTCTTCGGAGCTCAATTCTAGTGTAATTAAAATGGTATCACAACAATCTAGGGATGGAAGAGACAGTGACCCAACATCTGATTCTTGCACTTGGAACTCATAATTAAATCAATCAGAGTGGAAAAACTGCCTCTTCTCTTCTGCAATCTGCAGGTGCATGTCAAAATGCCTTCGTTGAGCATGGCCATCATTAACTTTCTAAGACTCTTTAGGATCCCCTTGGTGCTAAGGGAATGCAGCAGGCACTTGGAAAAAGCCAAGAAGTTGACCTATGACAAAGAAAATAAAACTACAGATGATATTCTTAGGTTTAATTAAACCAAGTGATCATATTGAACCAACTAAACTCTGCATCTAGTACAAAGCAATGTGGATTACACTAATTTAAAAATAGAATTTATAACTGTGGTTATGCTACAAAAATACCTAGCTGTACATACTCATAAATTCTGAATTAAGAAATGACAGGGAAATATAAATCTGGCTAGAAGCATATAGATGAAATTGAAAGACAAAGACAGCAAATAATTAAGGTTTTTTTTAATAGGAATGAAAAAATATCCCCAAAGTCGTCCTCCTTCTCCTTTTCAAAACATTCACTTATTCAGTCTAATAGAACATTAAAGGTTTAACCTTCAAAATTCAGCTGACCTAACTTTCTTACTAGGCTAGCAAGATAAGGGTATTCATGTTCATTTGCACACACGGATGCAGAGATTTTTTGAGGTTTGTTGTTTTTTTTTTTTTCTTAAATTACCTCTTCTTGGTTAATCAAAAGATATTTTGAAAATGCCCACGGACAAGAGTCACAAGCTGCACTAAAAGTGCTTAATCCCACACATCTAATAAAGAAATTTGATTTTTTTTTCTCTACTCAATATCAAAAGATATTTTGAGAAAGTCATACAGAACACAAAACAACCTCCAAAACATAGAGGTATATATATCCATATATCTCCAAACAGATGATCTGGTTACAATTTCTCACACTTCCAAAAGTACAGCATGAAATTCTAACACTGAGGGATGAAATAGGAGTGACACAGGAGAGCCTCAGTTACAGGGGGCCAGAGGTGTGTAAGGATGCCTTGCTTCCTCCCGTCACACACAGCTTTCCTAATGGACAACAGAGACATTTGGGAGCCTCCTCTGCCTTCTTATCAAATACGTGCAGAACAGAGGGACCCTGCATGACAGATCTTGCCTTATCCGGGACCTCAGGTGCTGCCTAGTCACCTGATGATGGGAAAACCACACCACTCTCCACTGATAGATAGATTGGGGTGACATTAGTACAGTGCACACTGCAAGTCTTTATTCCTGTGAATACTCTGTATCCACAGAGCCAGCTGAATAATTGTGTGTTTGCAGAGCAAATCCAAAGTTACTCTTACAGTAATTAAGAGGATACACATTGCATTAAAAACACAATATGTCTCAATCACAAGAGAAGCTTTGAAATAAGGTAGTAACCAGTCCTCTAATTGCGGAACATTATAATTCATCCTGGGGTTTTTCCCCCCTTTTTGGCTTTGATAGCACAATATTTTCTCAGTAATAATACCACTTGATTTCAGTTTCGGCTGGAATCTTGCCTGACTAAAGAGTACAGGCATAATCTCAGTCTTTGTAGATTTATACTCTGTGGCAAAAAAGGATATATGAAACAGTTTTAACTTAAGTAAAGAATGTCAAACTCTGGCAATTTTACTCTAAAGTAATTGCAGAAAACCCTACAATAGGCTATGTATGTAGTTTCAACTAAATTGCTTTCATCAGCATAAATGATCACTGAAAGAGTTTGAAAATTATAATTTTGGTTATTTAACAATTTCCTTTGCATTTCAATGAAACTAAGTGGCAGAGAATTGTATTCCCCCCCCCCCCCACCCCCCCTTTCC
>VWZN01010507.1:3111-19041 GCA_013396955.1 Regulus satrapa | reverse complement strand
CCCCCCAAACCCCCTCTTTCCATTTGTTGAAGATGCAGCACTATAATTTCCAAGAAATTCAAAATTCTCTTGAATGCATGATGTTTTTCTATTTAAAAGTGGCAGAAAAATGCCAAAATGTCCTCTGAAGAAAAATGCCTCATAGGATCAATTGATAGAAATACTATATTCCTCCACAGGAGACTATAATGTCCTTTTAATATTTAAAAACAATAACTTCAGAGCTTATAGAGACCTAAAAGCTCAGGAAGAAATGCCAGGCTCACTTCTGTATCCCATGTAGATACATCACACTGTTTCATTATCCTTATCCACAGAGGAGAAAAGGAGAGACAGGTGCACCAAATTCATCTTACACTACAACTTCCCATAAATCCCTGGTTTAATCCTTTGGATTTATGCTGCTATATGAGTTGGGTAAAGGAGCAGTGTGAAAATGCTCCTAAAGCCTCAATGTAAATGTTTCTTTAATCCTATTAAAGCCACAAAACAGGCCCAGCTGAAGGAGCAGGAAACTGAGCTAAAGAATTCTCAGTGACCCCCATCACTACTGTCTCTCCTGGCACTGACCCGTTGGTCGAAGTTCACCCTGGCCATGACACAGATGTCCTTACATCAGGTGGATCCAGCACATAATTGTGGGGACAACGCTGGATGCTGGTGTGTTCTGCACTAACACCCAGTTTTTCACTTGCAGCAGCTGAGTTATCGAAATAGCTGATACAGAAGATAGGATTAAATATTTTTCAATGCCACTTTGCTACATTACACAGAACTTTATGTTCCCCAAACATGACACTGAATTCAGCCAAAAATGCACAACTTCACTGCTTTTCTTTAAAAGTCAGAAGAAGGGGAAAATTTGAAATAAAAATACTCAAGGTGACATCACACTTTAAAAACTGGGAAACTGGTCTGTTAAAATGTGTTGGTGGTAACATTTAGGGTTTGGACTCCCATTAATTGGGCTCCAGGGAAAATATAAACACTCTTTCTGAAATTAAATCTTGAGTTTGCCCACCGCAGTCTTGTTTTCAGCTTCAGCTGCTGGCTCGTCAGCCTGCAATTGAGGCCTTGCATCAAATGCCAAGCTAAACATTCAGGAACAAGAATGGTAATGACACCCTATTTTGTTCTAAGGCACACTAAAATACAGTGAGTGTTATTAAAAAAAAAAAAAAGTAAAAAAAAAAAATCACTCATTTTAGATTAATAACTTAAAAGAAACTGATTTTCATAACCTCTTCCACTTGCACTTGTCTTCAAATAATAAACCTTCAGAAGAAAGCTGTGCTTGACTCTTGAAATCAAGCACACTTGCAAAACAGTAACTGATATCTAAGTTCTGATAATAACTGCCTAAGGGCATAAGCTTTACCTACAAGAGTTCAAAATTAAATTCCCAGGTTTTGCACATGATTTTGCAAGTGACTTAATACAAATGGATCGGTAAGTGAAAGTCACTAATTTTTAATGTAAGTTTTTCAGGTGGGATCCTTCCCATTCACAGGGATATGAAATACTCATATCAGAACTCTGTTACTAGAACACCTCCTACAATCATCTCTTTAAGTAATCTCTTATATTTCCACATTCTTTTCCTAAACACTGTGTTCAAGGTGAGAGTGTGCTGCTCCAGCTATTGGTTTTTCCCTCTCTCTCCCAAATCTCCAGCCTTCTGTAATCTCTCCATGTAGATGGATTTACAGTAAGGGATGCAATGTCAGATACAGCCCCTGTTCAGGCAAGGGATTGGGATCTCTTGCCTAAGAAGGGAATAGTCACCCCTGCCTATCCTAATTCCAGCTTCTGTGATGACTCATAATGCATAGGAACTCTCCCCTCTGTGGGGAAAATTGCAGTCTGGATCTACCTGGGATGTATGGAGTTTCTTATGTAAACACTGCTCTGAGACACTCAACCTCTGATGTGAATCTGGGTTGAAAATTGATCTGACTCAGAGAGTAGACTGTACCCATGACTCAAACCAGGGATTAACAATAATTTACCTGCCATGGGTAGGGAATTTGAAGAAGCTGCCAATTTACCAATGAGACAGAGGAAATCCAGGAAGTCATACAGGACTTGCTCCACCACTAACACACAATGTTAACTTGAAGAATACAAGATACAACATACTCTAGCGTGCTACCCAATAAGTGGAGTGAATTCCAAGCTTTAAAATCAACCCCTCAATGTGAATAAGTGAGACCAAGTAGGTGTCAATTCACAGCCAAAACAATAGCACTGCGTAGAAATCCTGCACTGTTATTTTCAGACTTCATGGATTTCTTTAATCAGAGGGTGGTAAGATACTGGAGCAGGTTTTCCAGAGAAGCTCCATAACTGGAAGTGTTCAAGGCAGGGTTGGATCTTGCCCTGAGTCATCTAGTGGAAGGCATCCCTGCTTGTGGTGGGCTGTGGGTCGGGGGGGTTTGGAACAAGTTGGAACTTGGGGTTGGGTGTTATGATCTTTCAGGTCCCTTCCAAACCGTTGTGATTCTACGACTCTGGTCTGAAAGCAGCAGATTTGTGTTGTTGTTGTGCTTCCCCATGGATAAGGAATTAGAAAGAAGGCAGAGTGCTGGATCCTTATCATTGTTCTAAGCTAGAGCCAAAAATGGTTACAGCAAAGACTTTTTAACGTGCAAGCACATCAGCTCTCAACACCAATCACATCAGCACTCCTGATGGAACCATAAAGTCAAGCATAAATTTTAAAAAACTGAATATTAGATGTAATAACCTGCAGGAACTAGAATACCAGTCTAGTTACTGAAGTTAATGCAGTACTATATGGGAACAGCTCTTTTCTGTTTAAGACATTAGTAAGTAAGTTAGAAGACTTTCAAAGCACATAACTTCACATTCATAGGGAGTACATTTCTGAAAGGTTTCTTATTTTATTTCCATTCATCATCATGCCAGTTCTGTAACTATCTACTTTATTAGACATGATTGAGTAAATGTACTTAAAAAAAAATAAATACTAGAAGTGCTGAGTTAAAAAATTAGGCAATATAAGTATAGCAAAAGCAGTAATTTCTTATCTAAATGTGATTAGCACCTGAAGAATCTGAGCTTTTGGGTTTAAAGCTACATTAGAATTCAGGTTTCAAGAGGAGACTTTGTGGAGTTGCAATGGTTACTGCCAGTAGATGTATAATAAAAGGAGTTACTCTCATGTGAGTAAGAGGAGGAAAGAGAGGAAAGCAAAGGTGAACTCAAAAATAGAAGGCCAAGGATTTCTCAGCTAAATAGAGATGTTACCCCTATAATGAAAGTCTAGAATACATCCAATTCAAGAATTTCAGGAAATAAAAAATACAGATAACCACTAGTTGAACTCTCTGTCAATTCTTAGTTGGAGAGAAAGCCAAACTGCTTTTTTAACCACTTCTACATTTTAAAAATTTGCTTTGATTGCAGTTAGGACAATAAGCGTGAAGATGTGTGTGTGGGTAGGATGAAAATGCCCAGCCTTGTGAGATTTCCTCAGTGGCAGAAATACCAATTACATACAGAGATTTTTCTATAATGATAAAGTAACTTTTGAAAGTAGAAAATTAAAAATCAATAGCAAGAAAAAACATGGGGGTTTTTCTGTCTGACAAGAGGGGCCAGAAATCCATAGTTCTTTCCAATTAAACTGATGTTTGAAGGTGTTTTCTGGTAGTAATATTGTTTTCAAATCCTTTTCTACAATCATAGGCAGTATCAGCCACCAGACAGACATCTTATTTGTCTTTTGCTGTATTGACCTTCCTCATTAGTTTAATCTACAAAAAAGGGTTATAAATTACAATGTCTTTATAAAGACTATATCACCTATATGATAACTAAGGATTTTATGCCAATATTGCAAAGAACTAAAATGTTATTTTAACTGCAGCACTTGATATGTAAAGGAGAACTTTTAATCAGGTTTGTTTCAGAAAAAAAAAAAAAGAAAATTGACCATTTTCTGTGATGGTTGTGATGGATGAATAACAGAGTAACTATGTAGAGGTGCACATTTCTTCTCATACAGTCAGATTTCAGGAGTGAAATACAGAAAATTCCTCAGACAATTTGAAAACCCAAAAGAATTTGCAGCAGCCTCTCCTCAACAAGGTGGATAAATCTAATTAAACTTGAGCTTCATGCATTCTCTTTCAGTCTTTATCTTAAACAACTAAATTTAAGATATTTTTCATCATATAATCTTCTCTTAAAGTATCAGAGAATGAGGAACTTTCACAGAAAACACTTCACATTTCAAGAAAGAAATCTACATAAATAACAGGGTTTCTAGCAATTTTTAAATAGATCACCTTTCACAATCTGTATTGGTAAAGGTGCTTTCAAGATAGATTTATACAGGCTTTGCTGCTAAAAAATACCCTCAATAAGTTCTAAAAGTGTATTCATGAAAAATCAGATCTGTATGCATATAATTAATTATGAAACATAGCACATACAATGTAAAAAACCCCTGAAATGGGATTTTGTACTATAGCAAACCCCAAAGTCAGTGTATGAATTAGAAACCTACTCAGAAGGTGAAAACAAAGGCCTACATGTTTCATTCAGACAAAATATACATACAAAATACACTCCACAAATACTGTATGTTATTAGAAATAACTCTGAAAAACAAGGATAACCATGGAGGAAATTACAGTTTTAATCTGATTTCCTGTCAGATTATGTCAGATATGTTCTGCTGTCTTGGACATAACTTTATTAGTAATTTTCTTCCCTTAAAAAGCATTGTGACTACACTGCACAGAATGAAATGCACAATTCCCCCTTCAAGTGGTAAATACTTGCTGCACTGCAGAATAATCCCACTGAAAGTGGGAAAAGGTATGATTTGCTTTTTCCTTGAATAAGCTGACCTCCTATAAAGGTGTGTTATCAGGGTAAAATAGTATTTTACAAATATCCAAATTCTTTTTCAGAAAAGAGCAAAAATAACTCTGGTTCTTCTGGTTACATGACAAAGAGCCAAGCTGCTTGTCCTGGCACATCCCACACATCCCTGGGATGAGCCTGGAATTCTGTTTTCCAAAAGCAACTGTATTATTACCAAACTAAAGGGGTAAGTCCTCTATTCTAAATCAGAAGAGAAACTTATTTGCTTTATTTTCAATTTCCTGTGAGACAGACATGGCTTATACCAGCTTGCAGTGATTCTTAAATATAAAGAATGGTTGTGGTTGAAATAGGTCCTTAGTTTCTGTAATAGCAGAAAAATTATCTATTAAATACAAAATCCCCAAAAGTATATATTTGGCTATTCTCAATCAATTTTGGTAAACATTAGTCAGAGAAATGTTTAGTTCTGTTTTCTTCTAAAGGTTATGAGGCACAGCTGCACAAACCATATGGGAACACACAGTAGTACAGTGAGTTTTGTTATAATGCTGACATCCCTGCTCTCAGAATCTGCTCTCAGAATCTGACCCTTCAGTCAGGATGGGAGTGCATTTATGGCAAGTGTCTGACCTCCAGGGAAACAGGGGCTGCATTAAAAACAAATCTGTCATTCCAGTGATTACTCAAGCCCTAACACGTAGTTTTTCCCTGAGAGGCCAAAATATGCCCTTTAAAGCCAACTGTGTACAATTAGACAAAAGATGAGTGATTAATATCCTCAGCTTTGCTGTCAGAAAACAAGCACTAGATTTTCCTGAGGAGAGATGAATGGCAATGTAAATAGGAAAAATTAAAACTTACTTGTTGGCTAGCTACTCAACTCATGAAGTGAATCTCTGTAATTTAGAAAAGTTATTGAAATAAACTATTCAGCACAAGATTTATTTGGCAGAAAACTTTTCCTGTTGTGACTTACTCTCTCCTTTGTATACCAACTTTGAGAATTATCTCTGTACAGCTAATGGTCACAAAAATTAAAAGATACATATATAGTAGGCACGATAATACTACATCACTGTTTTTTTGTCCGCTATAAATACATAATAAATAAATAAAACATATTGAATTAGTATTTTTAACGATTCAATTGGAATGAATGGGCAGTAAATTACTGAACTATGACATTTATAAACAACTTGCAATCTGTAGTACAGGCAAAATACCTGAATATTATAACAGAATATTCTTGCAAACGTTTATTCTACAGGACTTCCTAACATTTGTGTGATTTTAGAATTAACAAGGCTTAGTTTTTAACAAAAGGTTTTGTTGAAAGTTTTTAACATTTGCAGATTATCTTCAAGAAGTCAGAACACTGTCTCAGTATGAAAAAATAAGAAGCACAGCAAAGAACTTCCTGACCTTTCTAACAACAAATAATTGGGTACACATCTCAGTTTGAAGTACAGAAGTGATCAATTGCCTTGATCATCAGAATTTTTATGAGACACCTGGAAATATAAAACTCCACCAGAATTCTCTGGGTGACATTCTGGTCTGTATAGATGTCCACTGACAATACTTGCTTAAAATCAGTATTACACAACTTTCAATATTAAAACTATTTTTATTAAGTTTGTCTGGTTCTCTTACTTCCTACCTGCAAAATAATTAAAAAAAATTATCTCAGCCAGTCATATACAATGTAAATATATTTCAGGAATTGTCTTCATAGAACAGCAGGAGCTACATTCAACTGCACAACATCTGTATATCCACATTATGAATGCAAAGAAAAGGCCAACACACAGCCTCAAAATAAGATTAAGAAGCAAGAAGATTAATATACTGCAATATTGATATTCTTTTATTCAGATATTGCTTCTCTGCTATTTTACTATTTATTTTCAAGCTTATTTTCAGTTCAGAAAGAAAGCGTTACTCCCTGAACCAAGTCAGCTGGCTTGGCTTCTCTCAAACCAGTGGATTCTGAAATTCATCCTACTACCTTAGAGCAATTCTTGTCTTTCACTCTTCAGCTTCATGGACCACTGGATGCAGGCAGCACCTCCTTCACATCTTGGACCAGCGAGATGAGACAAAGTGCAAGCAAAGGACGAGGGAAAAGCCATGATCCGGGCCCCGCTTTACACAGGCAATTATTACACTTCTCCTTTGCTCACGTATCTGGAATGCTTGCAACACACCTCCAAAGTTTCAGTCAACCTTGGAACTGCATCATATTCAGGAGCAAACAACAAATGTGAAAGTTCCTTGGAACTCTATCAAACCGCACTTTGAGAAAAAGCTTTGTTTATATCCACTTAATTCAGCATCAGCCAACTGAAGCAAAGTGTTTAGTAAATTGGCCAAAGCCCCACGTGAAGTCCATAAAAAGTGCAGCAGGGATAGGCACAGCCAGCGTTTACAGTCCTAACAGAGCAGCATGTATTCATTAATCAGATTTTAACCAAAAATATTACAAAAGCCATCCAGTTGTACAGGTCAGTGAAGCATGCTGCTATGCCTCAGTCTTGTAGCCCATGGATCAGGGTTTGGGAGCTCTAATCCTGAGCCAGAGTTTACAGGACATTAGGCTCTATTCTTTGATCCCCAGGTAACAAACACAAATGTGGATGTATCCACCTACATGTGAGAGCCTATGTACAGACATGTAGATATATTCTGCCACATCAGCAAAATGTTTGAGCAAAATAAAACTATTAACCCTTCAAAAAACCCCCAAGCTCTTCTACCTCATAAAAGGGAATACCTTCACAAGCATTCACTATAAAAAGAAACACTAGAATTTTTAAACAATTAGTGCAAAAAGCTGGCAAACACTTCCTGGCAGTCACTAGCACAGGCACAGCCTCAGGGGCTGGCGTGTCAATTAGTTCAACCTGGGGCAATTAACATGCTGGGGCTCATCGCAGAGCTGGGTCCTTCCAGAGCACTCCGGTGACCAGGAACCAAATGCAGGGCCAGAGGTTACAGGATGGTGAACATCAGGCAACAAAACACAATACTGATAAATAGATTTGTGAATCTTGAGCTTACATCAAAACAGATGGACTTTGGATACTCAAAGAGAAGTGCTTCCTTACTCTTTACTTAATTCTAACCAAGCTGAAAGATTTTGCTTCCCTCTACAGCTGTGTCTCAGATAGAACTCTATGGCACATACTATGTGTTGAACCCAAACAAAAAATAACATTTATTTGTATGACAGAAGTGGAAGCAGTAGCTTGCCATTTAGCCCTACTTCAGTGTCTTTTTATCTGTGTGCTACCCTTCACCTCTGTCCCCTCATTTCCTACCCCACCAGCAACAAGGCAAAGCATTGTTTTGCCTTCCTGATATTTATTGCAAATACAGGCAAAGAAAGGCTACACAGTCAAATATACTTTCTGACAATCAATAAAGAACCCTTTCTGGACATAATGTGGATGAAAACAATTCTGGGTAAAACAATTCTGGCTAACAGTTGAAGCATTTGTATTTGAATTTGACTCATGTTTTCTTCAAGGTGTTACAAACATTTAAATAAATCTTTACAAGTTTGGTAGCTATGGAAGATGTCTTTGAACAGATCAGACAGCCTGACTCTAGTTCAATTTTCAAAATGATGGTGGTTATGAAATAATCAGGAAATAAGAGTTTCATTTCTGACTGAAATTTCCTTCACATCATAGCTATCTGCATTCTTAAGGGGTTAGCTGTGGCAACATTAAGAAAAAAAATATTTCTCTAGTATAAAAATCTTCATTTAATATAGAACAAAGGAAATAAAACTAAGACTGCAGTATATAATTAGAGACTGCAGTATATAATTAATGCTGCCAACATAGTGCTGTATGTCTGCAAAAACCTGGGTTCATATGGCATAATTACAAGGCATGCCACATATTCATTTATTGTATGAAAATACCTATTTCCTTTTTAGTTTGTTTGGGTTTTGGGTGATTTTGTTTGTTTTATTTTTAGCTTTAGTGTCCTATTTTGAAGATGGAAAGACATACCAACAAATTCTCTCCAAATTGCTTTTGTTTTTTTTTTTTTTGCTTCAGTACTGAGGAAGTTACACTTATTCTTATCAGCATTTTAGCATGATGATATTGTTGCTTTTTGTTAAGCAACTTTCTACTAATTCAAATAATCTCCAGCTAACCAAGTATAAATATTGCTTTGCCCATGGTTTTTCAAATGGTTCTACAAACAGATTTTCAAAACAGTGATGACACAGAGTGCCTACCACCTTTGGAAGTTTCTGTCTGGGATGCCCCTGTCACTCAAAAACCCTCCAAAAATAAACCAAACTCTCTGTGAATCCTACACAAGGCATTTTCCCTGAGTTCTTTCTAGGAATTCCTTATATAAGCTGCTACTTTTTAGCACAGTCCATAAAATATATTACTCTTACAGGTGTATGAGCTTTGGCCATTTCCTCTGCCTCTTATGTAATCATATAAAAGCCATTATGCTACATGATTTGGAGTTAAACAAGTCTTTCACTTCCAACTTGAATACAGGCAGTCTTTATAAATCTTATGCCAGAAAAATCTAGTTCTCCTTATGTATGAGTTTTTTTGAAATTAATGGATACGTGTTAACTGACCAAAAAGAGAAAAAGGCTGGCTGAAATATTTGAATATGCTCTATGAAATGAAAGGGTTTATGGGTGAAATTTATGCTCCTTATCAGATAAACCAAAGAAGATTTTGTTTCTTTAGAGGTGATATTTTCATATATATCTGCACTAGAGGCCTTATTGACCCATTTACTTATGACACTTATCACAAGTTATGATACGTTATTTTAATAGTAGACCTACTTTCACCTTCCCCACAGCTTATCCTTGGTAAACAACTGACTTCAGATATGCTCAAACATCCTTAGGGATGATGCTTTGCACTGGATTCTGTTTAAATTGTCTTTCCAAATCAAACAAATCCTGTTAAAAGGAAATGTCTCCACACACAGCATAACAGTAGGAGCTCACCAATCTTAACAAGTAGCAGGGTGAAACTTTTGAAAGTAAATCTTATTTCCCACAGTATTATTTAACCCATAAAAGTGGGGAACATAGACGCAGAGGCCGAACTTGTTATTTCTACTTCCTTCTCAGGAGAGCATTCCCAATTAGAATCAAGCTGAGTGATTTTTTTATTGAGAATACTGAAATTTGATCTCAGGCTGCTACTGCCATATGAAAGAGGTTTTTATTTTTTTTTTTTTTTGCTTATGTTTTTATACTGAACTTCAAAGGGGAGAAGAGTGTTATTTTTCTCTCCTCCTACTGAAAGCATATCAAAGTCTCTTAAGCTACATTTTACTGTTTATACACAAGCATTAAACTGCCAAGATATAGCATTAATAGAACAACTGTAAACAACTTTCAGAACATTGCAACATTTCATAACAAGACTAATGCATTGACTATAAATCATGCTTAATAGAATACCAGGTCATTTTCAGATTCTCAGATAATATGGGTTGAGAAGAAAATATGAATGGCCTTTGTGTGCATACAAACTGCACAATAAAGTTCATTTGTGAACATAAAATAGCACCTGTTATTTATAATGAAATGTTTTCTATGATCTGAGCTCAGATCACAATTTTAATCTGACTGTGTTTATGCCCCACCTTTATGTTACTTTATGTAATAAGAAATGCTATAAATTTTAACTGAACTATTAATGTCTGCTTTTCAGCTTATGATGGACTTCCAAGCCTACAAATATATATGAAGAAATGTATCATAATAATTGTTTGAAAAAAGAATGAAAGATCTGAAGACCTAACTCCTGATTCTGTTTACTTGTGCATTTTAAGAGAGGTTTGAGGTTTAGCAAACTTTACCAATTTCTCACTTCATGATGAAACCCATTGTCCACTGGTAACTCACCCTCTTCTGCTCTTTAATATATTCCATCAGTTCCTCTCTTGTCCTTTTTACTGCTTCTTCGATTGCCTTTTCACTTCGTTTCTGCTCCTCCATTAATGCTTCCTTGACAATTTCCTTTCCAAATGAAAAAGATATAAGTGCATATATAAAAAAAATCAAAAATGTGATAAAAGAAAAAAAAATCACTTTTCCTCTTGCTAAATTTTTATTGCCTCTATGGTCTTTTCTCAGTAAATAGTTATCCTAAATGTATGCAGCATCTTTATACAAATCAATCAATTCAAGACTAAATGGTAAATAAGAGAGGAAAAAAAGAATTAATCACTTTAAAGCTGTGTTAATATAAATACCATGCTCCCTGAGAGCAGAAAATAAAGCAATTCAGGTTTTACTTTCCATCATGAGCAGGGATAGCAGGGGTTTACCAGCTGCTATTATCAGGCCAGACAGCTTCACTTGGAAGAGACCGCCAAGATCATCTGCCTGAGCCCTTCAGGGCTGCCCAAGAATTAAAGCACATTATTAAGGAATTCTCCAAAAGCCTCTGACACACTGAGAGTCTTAGGGCATTGACCACCTTCCTGGAAGCCTCTCCCAGTGTCTGACCATCCTCTTTTCAATAAGAGCTTCACAATGTCCAGTCTGAACGCCCCCTGATGCAGGGGAGCCATTCCCTGCCACCAAAGTTGATTTCTAAATTGTGATATAAATTATCTAAGCTTCTTGTAAACTTATATAAAAACCTGTCAAAATCATTAATTTGCTTCCAAACTTTGGGAATTGCCAGGCAATTGTACACAGCAGTAAAAAGCAGCAAAAGATACTCACCCACCCACCCACCACATTAAATTAGCATCTCTACATCACCATTACAGTAGAGAAAGCCAGGAACCACTTCTTGATCATCTCTATCACCTGCAGTATTTGGTTAAAGAAATAAATTTCTGTGCTAAAGTCACAATTCCAAAACTGAAGTCCCAGCTTCCCAAAGCCACTCATGGAATAAGTAATGAAAATATTAATCCAAGTGTTCTATTTCCAAGATTCTGGAGAACAAAATTACAAGCCTCAGATTCTTATAAATCCTGAAAAAGTGACATTTTCACAAAGCAAAAAAAGTGACATTTTCACAAAGCAAAACAAAGCAGTAGAAGAAATCACATGATCTTAAATGATTTGTCAGGGAGATCAAGAGGAAGATGTAGAGTGCCTCAGAAATCAGGCAGAAATTGGCAATTCCTATGCCTTTGTTCTAGACATTCCAAATTGGAAGAAACAGAAACACTAGTGGTGCACCTGAAGAATTTAGCAAGAAATAATGGAAAAAACCTCAGCGGTTCAAACAGGAACACAACATGACTTCAAGTATATTTATTTAAATACATGATTTATGTTTTGGTTCTTTTTAAATCAAAAATTTTAGAAAATCAAAGGTAAATATAAATGGATTCCTTATTACTCTTCACTGGTTAGACATAACACTGCATTACTCACAGATTTATTTACAGGTTTGCTTGACTGGAGAGCATTTTAAGATATGTATTTATAACTTGGATTTGGGGAATGGGGAAGATTGGCCTGAGGATAGGTGGAGTTCTAAGGCTTTGGAAGTAGAAGATATTTATGAAGTTGCAGAATTCATCTGTTTATTTAAGAGTGGCATTTTACAATATTCTATTAGTGTACAAAATTAATAATCCACCAAATTGGATCAAACTATTTTTCTTTTTTTAAAAAGTCCCTTCAGTGGAAGTTATTCTACTGAAAAAGAAAGCTCTGTTTGTTACCTTTAGTTGTTTGCTCTGATTCAGCCAAATTGGAACAGTTTCTGCAAAACTACATTACTGCTATTTTTATAGCAGAAAAGGTCTAAAATCCCAAATTTAAAGTATGTAACTATGTAGTCCCCACTGTTCTGGAATGCAGTACACATGAAAATCATAGGTGTGAAAAGTGATTATGATTTATTTTTCTATTTTAATTCAGATTACCAAAGAAAAATGCCAGGAAAAAGGTGTCTTTCACTACAGAACTCTGGCAAGACCAACAGAAAAAAGTAGCAGAAAATTACATATTACAGAAATATGCTGTTCTTATATTATGTCAGTTTAATTTTTCAAAAGGTCCCAAAATGCTGTCTTGTGTTAGAATGGAAAAAAAAATCCCATAATCTATCCCATTAAACTCTTCAAAGCAAATGACAGAACTGATAAGATGCTATATCTTAATATGTAGAAAATTTTACACCCATAAAGTACTTAAAATCAATTAAAGTATGTTAAGTATCCTTAATACGATACTTGAAACATTATGTAGTCCAAGTAAGTATTTGGACTATAAAGTCCAATAGAATAAAAGAATAAGTAGAATAGTAATAGCAGTAATAGTAATAGAATAGTAATAGCAGTAGAATAAAATCACAATTAAATTCTACAAATATATTAATAAAATGCAAGAAAGCAGAAACCACTAGCAATACCCTTATGGACCACTAGTTTATTACACTGACATTAAAACAGAAAAAAGTAATATTGGAAAGAATTGATTTTAATTTCCAGTGTTATTGGTACAAGTGCCCAGGGTTGTGGTTTGATTCCATCCTTCAGGTATTTAAAAATGTGTGTGTGTGTGTGTGTGTGTGTGTGTGGCACTTGGGGACATGGGTTAGTGGTGGCCTTGGCAGTGTGAAGTTGACATAGGGACTCAATGATCTTCAGGATCTTTTCCAACCTGTGTTATTCTGTGATTCATCTACCACATTCTGGTTAACCAAATTAAGTGCTGATGTATTTTCCCAATCTATAAACAGTTCTCTGTTTCAGACACTGATCACCTCCTGTTACCTCCTGAAAATCACCTCAACTGTTACTGCCACCAGACAGATCCTGTAGCCACCAGACTGGACAATCTCATGGGACTGCACAAAAAGACCCCTGCTTCAGTGGGCTTCATCACAACCAGACTGCAGGCAGTTGTCCTCAACACTTTTGATTTGTTGAGGTTTTTCTGTGATTATTCACTGACTATACCCTAGGATGAATCACACGGATACATTTATCTGAGAGCTGAATATCTGTTTCTCATCTGAGTTGAAATGTTATCCTGCTCACTGGATTCAGGAGAAATGAAGCAGTTCCATAAAACACACAACTTTCTTCACAGGCTATGTCTTAAAACCCAGGCCCTAAAAGCTCTGACAAGGCTCCTGAACTGACTGACTTGGTTTGCACTGTCCCATACCTGCAGTTCAAAATGGGCAAACATAGAGTCCTGTCAAACAATGACACTCGAGACTAATAAAAAGACAGCTTTGCTATGATATCAATAAATGGAAAGTAAACTCTTTTGTCCCTTTCATTCAGTTCTCGGAAGTCTTCAAAGAGCAAACACTGCACAATAGTTGCTTAGTCAATTCAGTCATATACTTTTGAGCTTAATCAATTATATCAGTTTTTCCTTCTGTGACAAGAGCCCTCACTTCTTTTATATGACCTTCCACTAAGTGCTCTAAGCATTCAGTCACTGTCTGTCTTTGTTCTATTTCTGTCATTAAAGTAAATTATCAACTAATATAAAGGTATTTAAATTCAGATATTACATATTACTGTTGAACAAAACTTTAGCTGCAGGTACATTCTCTCTGCGTGTATTTACTTTTCCTTTATCTCTTTGCTCTTTCCTCTTATGTTATATCTATCTTTAGATTCTATTCTAACTTAGATTTTGGTTGCAAAGGTAAAAATTTGCCCTTATTTCATCTTTAACTACAGTGGGTAGAGTGCTATTTGAGCCTCTTAGTGCTGTTTTAACAGACTCAAGTAAATGGAAAAACCCAGTTTCCTGTAAGAAGCTATGGAAGAAAACTCCACAAAATGGCACTTAAGGTGCAATTTTTCTCCCTCCTCCCTTTATTTTTTTTTAACATATTTGATCAGTGGCTGAACTACCAAATGATAGACACAAAGTTGGCTTCTTTACCTGTCTATACATGCATTTGACACCAGTTAGGAGATTAAGAATACCTAATCAAAAATAAAATACAGTTATTCAAACACTCAACTGATGGATCACAGTCAACCATGTACTAGACATGACAACCACATAATCACAACACTTAAATCTGTAAGAAGACAGAAAGAAAAAGCAGTGTACTTAATTCACCAGAGAACTCCAGACAGTATTTTAAAAGTTAAAAAAGCCATATTTTGCTTTGCAATTTTATAGGAAAATTCTTTTGTTTCCACACAAAGATCAGGTGGCAGCACTAAACTTTATCTAGGAAATGCAACCACAGACTGCAACGTTAGTGGTTTTTCAGAAAATAGTAACCCTCAAATTATAATGTCTGTGGTTATAAACCATTACAATCTTCTTCTGAAGTCAGACATGGTTAAGGTCTGTATGCAGTGAACTATTCCCTCTCCAGACCTTGCAAGCATATTAAAAATAAACTCATGTAATGGCAAGGATATCTTTCCACTCAGTGCTACTGAGTTGTGTCCTTCCTCACACATTCCACACAACATTTTCTTTTAATGTATATCTACAAACACGGGCCACACTAATGTTTCTGCAAGATAGTGGAAAAGCAAGAAGAAAGTAAAACTGAAAAGAATGGTTTGCTACCTTCTTGAGAGAAATGTAACCACACACTTCCACTGAAAGCTGAACAATAAAGCCAATAGAAGTAGGAAAAGAGCCAGTTCTTCTCCAGCACATTGTGTGATACCATATTATAAATAAACTATATAGGTAGGAATTGGGATATAGAGGGAAAAAATCCAACAACTTATTGTATGAGTTCACAAAATACTGAATGTGAAGAGCAATGTTACAACAGTCCAAGCCTGTTACTAAAAAACATTTTTTCTTCCAAAGATTAGCACTGACACCCCAATCAAAATCCTACAGCATTGTAAGAAGGTATTTCTGAAATGACATTAAAAAAAAAATGCCACTTTGCTAAGTATTTTAAAAATAGAATAAAGGGGATATTTCAAACTGACACCTCTACAGGACTTTGCAACCCTTGTAAAAAATGAAAAAAAATAGCAAGGTTAAATCAGGTTAAAATCCTCTCTATTAAAAAAAATCACAGAGGAAGGGCAAGCAATGCCAATATAGGTAGAAGCTGATCTTCTGGTAAGAAATACTATAAA
>VWZN01010506.1:5114-16074 GCA_013396955.1 Regulus satrapa | reverse complement strand
GATCTCTCTGGCATTGTACCTATCATCTAAGGGCAAAAGTAGACACCAGGTCTCAGACTATATAAATATATAATTATATATAAATATATTATACTATCACTGTATGTCTTAATCTCCGTATCCCTCTCACATAGTTTTCAAAATTACATTAAATATATGTAAATAAGTGTTCTAAAATATTTTAGTGATGTAGTTTAAGATTAAGAACAATTTTCTTCCCTGGGTGAAAAATTACTTCTTGGAATGTGCCTAACACCTCCAAACAATTTAATTTTTTACATGACCAACTTCACATATTTTTGGTATATCTTTGCTCAGTGCAAATCTACCAGCCAAGTATAAAAAGAGAGTGAATAACTGATATGTATCTATGCTGGGATTAGAGTTTTCTTTTCTACTTTTGCTTTCCACGAGCTGACACCCAGCTTTTCCTTGAGTCAATGTGTACATGAACACATGCATTAATGAGTGATATGAGAGAACAAAGAGATACATTTTCAAAAGGTTTAAATAAGAAAAAAAAATCATGGAGGTCAATGGGAAATTACTGAGGCATACATCTGAGTCTTTATGAGCAGAAAATTTCTAAATACTTTATGTATCTGATGAATCACACTAGATATAATTAAGCTATGGCCAATACATTTATACATCTCTGAAGATATTATTATTTGTCTTAATAATTTAGATGTTGATAACCATAGTTTAAACTATGTTATTTAAATATTAAAGATGGTTTTACAGAAAAGTAGACCTAAATTATCCAATGGATTAGTAATAAATGAAGTGTGGAAGAAACAACTAAGAGTTACAATAAAGTCATCAAAATACAATGGTAAATACATTATAAGCTAAGTTTGGTTCTCAAAATGTCTCAGATTTTATAAGTCAGTTTTATTTAAGGTACCATAAAACCACTTAATGGAAATTCTGTGGTTTGATGAAACTCCAAGGAAGATTTTTTTTCCTCAAAATAATTTTAGACAAATAAAAATAGTTTAGGGAACATTAAAAGAAACATTAGAGGGAATTACTAATGTAAAAATATTTTCTTTTTGAAACAGACCAGAACAAGATATTTTTATTGCATGTTAATTCCTGTCTCTAATTTTCTAATACTGATAAATTATATGTAAAGTTACAAAAACATTAGTTCTACAAACATCATTGCATGCTAAGAGGAACAGAAAAGTTATATACAGAAATATCCCCTGAGCAAAGAAACATTGCCAAGTTCAGANAAAAAAAACAATCCCAAAAAACTAACACAAAAAAAGATGTAACTCAATCCAGTAGAACAGAAAATATTTTCTCAAGCAACTGCTTTATAAAAAGGAAAGATATGTGGAATGGAGAGTAGTTAATAATTACTGGTAGTGTATTTTTTCAATGCAGCAGTAGAACATATAAGATGGGCTGGGTTTTTTTGTTGGATTTCTTTTTCTTTTTCCTTTGCTTCTGCTGGTACTAGGAGGTTCTCAAGAGCAAATGTCAAATCTCAGTGGAACGGTTCAATGAATGAAAAGGCAATGAAAGGATCTCTCTGGCATTGTACCTATCATCTAAGGGCAAAAGTAGACACCAGGTCTCAGACTATATAAATATATAATTATATATAAATATATTATACTATCACTGTATGTNATGAATCACACTAGATATAATTAAGCTATGGCCAATACATTTATACATCTCTGAAGATATTATTATTTGTCTTAATAATTTAGATGTTGATAACCATAGTTTAAACTATGTTATTTAAATATTAAAGATGGTTTTACAGAAAAGTAGACCTAAATTATCCAATGGATTAGTAATAAATGAAGTGTGGAAGAAACAACTAAGAGTTACAATAAAGTCATCAAAATACAATGGTAAATACATTATAAGCTAAGTTTGGTTCTCAAAATGTCTCAGATTTTATAAGTCTGTTTTATTTAAGGTACCATAAAACCACTTAATGGAAATTCTGTGGTTTGATGAAACTCCAAGGAAGATTTTTTTTCCTCAAAATAATTTTAGACAAATAAAAATAGTTTAGGGAACATTAAAAGCAACATTAGAGGGAATTACTAATGTAAAAATATTTTCTTTTTGAAACAGACCAGAACAAGATATTTTTATTGCATGTTAATTCCTGTCTCTAATTTTCTAATACTGATAAATTATATGTAAAGTTACAAAAACATTAGTTCTACAAACATCATTGCATGCTAAGAGGAACAGAAAAGTTATATACAGAAATATCCCCTGAGCAAAGAAACATTGCCAAGTTCAGATAAAACAAAATATTTTCATTACCGGAAATAAAATAAGTTGCTTTTTTATAGGGGTAAGGAGAAAATTCAAAGCTATATTCCATTGCATAGCAGCATGAAAATGTGTGGCTTTTGGATATAAAAATATATATAAGGATTCAGGAAAGCTTAAGAAGAAAATACCTTTATTTGCATTGTAGATAACCATAATTGTGTAGTAAATACTAGGGAAGCCATAAGCTTTATGCTGAATGAGGACAGAGACTGTGCAGAAATGGAAACTCAACTTCTCTGGAAGATCCCAAGTTGCTGAAAAATTAGATTTGCATCTGTGTATCATAAATCCTGAAGACACTGCAGAATAGTACATATAAAATGTTGTTTGTTTTTTTTTTCCCTATACTTTCTGTTCACATTAAATGTGCCGTGGTTAGAAAAGAAAGTGAGTTTATGGAACTCCAGGTTAAAATAGGAAATTTCTATAAAATGTATGAAAAATTAATTGGTAAAGATTGCTGTGTTCAAAACACAAATATTAACACCCTTTTACATGAAGAATCAGTTACAGTACAATGTTGACAGACACAATATAGGCTTTATAAATGCCATTGTATTTTTAAATGTCATCAAATGGGAGTGCTCAATCCAGCTCTGAATGGAGGCCACCAGGGCCCTGAGTTGGTTGCTGCAGAATCAGACAGCACTGGTGCCTCTCCCTGGGGGCTGGAGATGGTGTGTCCTTATGTGGGCTTGGAGACCCCAGGAAGGTTGCTGCTGGTGAAGCTGTGTTTAAAGTATGAACTCGTATACTCGTATACTATGGGAGCAGATGGAGAATGTGTTCTATTCTCCAGTCAAGTAAGGCATCTGAAGAGTAGTAGAATTTATTATTTTCTTTTATACAGTTATTTGTCCTGCGCTGGTATGTTACACGATAACTTTTTCTAATTGCATTCAGAGAGCAAGTGTCAACATGCTCATGGTTACTACTGCATGCAGTTTTGGCCACAATGAGGAAGGCAAATGGCTTCTTGCTTTACATGTTTAGAAGTTCCTAAAGGGCTGTAAAACTGTGAAATCCCAAGATCACTAATGATATTTACATTGCCCAAATGAAAAGGAACATTTCCTCATCACTCCCACAGAAACAATGTGCTCGCATGTGTTTAAATAGGGGTTTTGAGAAGTTGACTTAACACTTTTTTTCTTTCAATTTTGGTTACTTGTTATTTCTGGTTGAAGTCTGAAATAATAGGAATCATTCCTTTAAAAATACAATTTACAAGTCAGAGAAAAGAAACTGAAGAAAAGTGGCATATAATTACCCATAGATAATTGGAGAATACAATGGATGTATTGGTTGCAGGTGGCTGACAGTAAGATAGCTAAGACAAAGTAAACACTATTAGCAAAGTTTCAATTATTAAGTCTTGCATGCAAAATTAGTATGTGACAAAAGAATCACAGGCGAAGGAATTAATATGAAGAAAACAAAACAAAGTAACCAAGTTGTTGCTGTGTTTTGTATTATCAGAGTATTTTTGTGACAAGGCATTCTCATGTTTGGCTTAGCTGCACAATTGATCCAGAGTAAGAGACCATTAACCAGCCTCAGAGAGGGGCTTGCAGAGTCCAAAAGATTCCTTTTGAGATGGAGGAAAAACACAAAATGGGTCAGAATTGATAAAAACTCAGTTACACCCACCTGAAGGTTAGACATGCAGTGTTAGACTGTAATCTAAAATTAATGTTTTGTATTAATGGTTCTTGTTCATAGAAATGTATAAAGACATTTACTTTGCTTTAGAATCACTTGGTTCCTTGCCTTGCTGTAATAATCACATTATACAGATTTATATTGTATGGAGTCTGCATCTTATTCTATGGAGTTTATGAGTCTTTTGATATCAAATAGGCTACACAGAAACAAATTCTGGGAGCATCAAAATTTCAGCTGTTTGGAATTTTAAATTTTGGCTATCAAGATTGTTTTATTTTTCTCTTCCAGCTGACAGACAAAGGTGGATATTTGCAAAATTCATGGCATTATGTCTTTCAACCTGGCTAAAGCACACTGTAACATAGAGCCATCTCAGCTAGCTCATCACATGCTGAGCTATGAAAGGAATGAACGGAAAAAATAGCTTAAAGACAGGGAAGCTTGTGACGTTGTGCCTGCGACGACAGGCAACAACACAGCCACCTCTTGCAGCACTTTTGCACAGGCTCTGTGCTGTTTACCCCGCTGCCAGACCTGATCTGGAAAGGCTGAAAAGTACAGGGCTTCCTACCTTGGATTTCTGTGTGTCCTTCTTAGAATGAGTAAGACTTACTCTGTGTTAGTTGGAGTGTTAAATACCTCTGTTGTCCGATGTGGAGGACAAATGTGCCTCGAGGTACCTGTTGTTTTTTAGGGCCATTGCTGACATTCTCAGAGTATTTGCTCTACTTGTTGATACAATATCAGGTTGTTAGAACTCACTTGACAGCCCTAGCTAAGTCATTAGAGATAATTTTAACAGTCTTGTGAGACTGCAGAAGTGTGTGCAGCTGACATAGTGCTCTGACATTACAATCTTGAGGATAACTTTTATTATTGTGAGATAACACAATTCTCAAGTGCTATTGAAAACCTTACATTTTCTATAAAACATTATGCTAAAGAGAAGAAATTGGAATGTAATTCCTTTGTACCAGTGAGATTTTTCCTATTAATTCTCCTATTTAGATTTTAAACAGCTGTGTGGTACAATTTGAATCAGTTGAAACATAGCACTTGACCAAATCTCACTGAAAGTGATTATAAAAATAAATGAAAATATCTTTCCAGTATTTAGAAGATGAGGGCTAATATCCAAAATATTTTGAAAAAAGAGATAGATGTGCTTACTGTGTGGCTGCTTCCTGACATGACACCTACATTTGTAATTTATTTTTCTGCTTCAGAGTTTGCATAAAATAGAATAGATTTTGCATAACTGATTATAAGGTCTTTATGCATAGCAGAATATTGACAATCACATTTGAAAATACTATCCATTTAGTTTTTTGTTGGTTTTTTTTGTTTGTTTGTTTGTTTGTTTGTTTGTTTTTTTCTGTTGAGTTTGCATTTTTCTTTATCAGTGAAGCAATATTAAGGAAAAATATTGAGATGAGCTATGATTGAACTTTAAGTGTCTTTGATCCTTTTTTGTCCAGATTTGAGTCCTGAAAATCTTATTTTGCTGAAAAAGCTTAGAGTAAATCGAGGCATGGTCAGGGACTGCTGAGTAAATGCTAAGCTTGTTGATATTTGAGTTACTATGCAGAGACAGTGAAGCTAACATACTTCATTCTTTGGTTAACATAAATCTTGACGCCTAATAAAGAGCAACTAAAATTTTCATGTATCAGGAATCGTAGACCCTAAAGTTGTATTTTGCATGAATAAAGAATAAAAACATCTTTTTTTTTCTAAAGCAAATAAAATAAACCACAGAATATTCTTGTTCCTAAGTGTGATGCATACATTGAAATTCCTCAATAACTTAGGAAGGTGTTGCTGGGAGCAGGTCTGAAGAAAGTATGTAGCCCATTCATTGATTTACATGGAATGGGAGTTTCTGAGCACACTATCAGAATCCTTCTCATATTTTTCCAACTCTCAATGCAGTAATTGTTGAACACTTTAATGGAGTTAAATGTGTTCGAAATATTCATTATTTGATTGTGTGACATATGTTGTCCAGTAATATAGAACGTAGAAAGTATTTTTAAATTTTCTGAGATTACATCCACTTTATAAATTGCTTCAAATTATCACTGTGTATTTCAACTACACTTTTTTTGTGTAACATCTCAGTCTCTTATTTGGGAGATGCTTAAACTCAAAGGGAACAGAATAGAAAAGCTATCTTCAATTCATATACAGACTACATATAACTTTATCATTTGAAGAAAATTTTCATTATTTCAATGCATTTGATTTAGTCTTCTTCTTTGGAGACTTGGATGCTAGAACAGAAAATGTTCTTAGAGTGAAAATTATTTTGAGTCTGTGCTGTGACTATTTTATGTTCTGCATTTTGTGTTGGAGAGGTAGACAAAGACTTTTCCCTGCTATAAAAAGCATCCACCAAAACTGATGGTGAGAAATGAAGGATTAGGTTTCCTTATGGTAGAGGATATACCTTCTTTGTTTTAGTCCCAATATTAATATAAGAATATATTTGTGAGACTATGAACTCTGATCAATCTAGTGCTCTACTACTTGTCTGCCCTTAGTACTCTTATTAGATATTGATGAGTACACTCACAGTCACTTCATACAAATACAGAAAAAAAAAGAATTATATATATAAATATATACACATACTCAGTATGGCAAGAATTATATGCATGTGCAATCCTATATATTTCTATAGATACAGAGATATTCTTTCCTCAAAGAACTGCAAGCTCCTGTAAGAAATCCCACTTCATCTTTCTCATAGGCTCTCTTCAGGTACTGGAAGGCCACTATTAGGTCATTCCAGAGCCTTCTCCTCTCCAGGCTGAACAAACAAAATTTTCACAGCCTCTCCTTATAGGAGAGGTGCTCCAGTCCTCTGATCATCTTGGCGGCCCTCCCCTTACAAAAGGTCAATGTTATTCCTGTGCTGGATTGTAGAGCTGGATGCAGCCCTGCAGGTGGGATCTCAGCAGAGCAGAGCAGAGCAGAGCAGAGTAGAGCAGAGCAGAGGGGCAGAATCCCCTCCCTGGCTCTGCTGGCCGCACTGCTTTGGATGCAGCCCAGGACACATCTGGTTTTCTGGGCTGGGAATGCACATGACCAGTTCCTATCCAGCCTCTCATTCACCAGCACCCCAAGTCCTTCTTGGCAGGCTGCTCTTGACCTGTTCATCTTCACTACTGGTACAGGGAAAGCCCCAACCTAGGTAGAGCACCTTGTAGTTAGTCTTCTTAAATCTCATGGAATTCCCAAGGGCCCACTCCTTGAATCTGTCCAGGTCCTTCTGGATGGCATCCTGTCCTTCAGGTGTGTCAACTGCACCATTTATCTTGGTGTCATCTGCAAATTTGCTGAGGATGTTCTCAATCTCTTCATCTATATATGATTAATGAAGATAACAAATAATACTGGTGTCAATACAGGCTCTGGAGGGACACGACCTGTCACTGATGTCCATCATGACTCTGAGCCATTGACCATTACCCCCTGGCTATGGCCATCCAACCACTTTCTTATCCACCTAACAGTCCCCTCATCAAATCCATCTCTCTCCAGTTTAGAGAAAAGGATGTAGGATGTGGATAACAGGAAAATATTTGGATAAGAGTCAATGAATTAAATAAATAATAATAATAAAAAAGTCTAAAAATAAAATGAGAGGAGAGAGAGATCACAGATAAAATTATGAGGGATAGGCCACTGCAGTGCTGTAGCCTATGCCCATATTAGCAGGTAGCACAGAGAATTACTTGTGCATCTGTAGAGAGAAATAAATAGTGCTGAAGACCTGATAACTACCTACCTATATGTGTTGGTTTTGTTTTTGGGTTTTTTTGTTTGTTTTTTTTTGTTTGTTTGTTTTGGTTTTTTTTGGTTTTTTTTTTTTTTTTTTTTNTTTTTTTTTTTTTTTTACTTCAGAGAACTTCTGGGCTGATTGTCAAAATTTCCTTTAGTGATTGATTTGAGTATGCTAGGTAAAATCTCAAATTAAACTTTCCAGAAGACTTGCTGTTGAAAGGCCTCCAGGTCATATATTCTAAGATCACACCATAATGGGAAACAAAACCCAACAGATCACACCAATATCTTCCTTCAGATCAGGTATAAATTTATATTCCTCAGCTGTTTTCCCTCATTGCTCTTTGCTTCTTATTGGGAAATCTTAGAAAGCAGAAAATGTATCCTTTTAGATGAACCTAAATTGAAAAATACTTTACAGATAGCAACTTCAGAACAGACTAGAGCTATTTCAAGGTCACTTTGTACAGTGTTGGGTCCTCATCAACCTATTTCACTTCATAGAATGGCTCCTATTCCACTGTGCTCCTTGCTCTGCATGGATGTTTCTAAATATGAGATAGTTTGTAATTAATTCAAGAACAGAATTTTACCTTGGGCTGTAGGAGAGTTGTGAATGAAGGGATTATGCTAGCAGCATGCCTAAAATTAAGAAAGGAAATAGAATACAGAATTTTCAAGTGACAATGTATGTATGTATACATCTCTATGAAAATGAATGAGCAAGAGTTTTTTAAACACTGGCAAAAACAAACTAATAATAAACATGGTAAAAATAATTGACTAAATATTTGATAATGATAAAAATTGATGTTAATAATTATTGTTCAGAAGGGGGAATGTGAGACAAAAACAAAGTAGCTTTAAATTGAGATCAGAATTTGATCCAAAGCTTTGAAGTCAGCAGAGAGCCACTGGCTTCCCAATACTTTTTGGCAGCCTTGACTATACTCTCTGTGGGAGAAATCTGGCACATCTCTCAGTTGCTCCATAACTCAGTCCCAGTCTTTTAGTAATGCTTCATCAGTTCATTCCTTTACCCATCTTCCTAAATTAATCTCATGGCAATCTATTTTATAGACTCTTTCTGACCTCTCTGATAATAGTGGTGCTTGTAACCTAAATGGTGATTTGAATAAGATTCCCCTGTATTTTTCTTTCCTGTCCAGAGCAGAGAACAGTTGCCAGAGTCAGCAAAGAAAGAGTGTAACTTACTGGGAAAAGTGATTTCTATAACATCACAGGTGTATTAAAGAATCAATTAACTTTTTAAACAAAATATTTTGCTTATAGATTGTTACATTTCTGTCCATCTTACTTTTTGCTTCACATCTTTTCTGACAAGCTAAACATTTATCCCCTGCCTGGCATTCTCACCCTTTACTAAATCATGCTCTCTAGTTTTTTCCAGGAATGTCAGGTCCGAGGAATATGCAAACCAAAGGGAGTACTAAAGTCTTCAGGTCGTCAGGCAAAGAGCTGAGGCTGTTCACCAGATGTGTCAGAAGAGCTGTGAGTGTTGCCACATGGTGAGCTCAATCCGCAGCTGAGAGATCAGGGCTCTCTGTTCCAGGATAACCTGACAGCTCCCTCAGCTCTACAACCATCCTGCCAGGTGTAGCCTGTGCTCCCATAGGAACTGGGCGAAGCCGGAGAGGTCTTCAGCTGGCTGGGCCTCCATCAGCATCATCATTTCTAGCTGCCAAATAACTACACAGCAGCACAGCCACCCACAAAATCGTAATATTCTGATAATTTCAGAGCAATGGGGACTTTGCTAAAGCAGACAGTGCCACTCTGGTGTTGATCCATTTGTGAAACAACAAACCTGAGAAGTGTAAGAGATTTAAACTAAGCCAAACAAAAACAAACCACAGAAAGACAAAAATCAGAACAAAGAAACACAAAACAAAGCTACACAAAACAAAAGAAAGCCTAAACTTTTAGTCAATTTTTATTTAATATTGTTTAAATGATTTAAGGTATAGAAAGCTTTTCACAGTGACTCATTTGTCCTCAGTATTTTTTAAAATTAAATGTTTTTGTAATTAATTCTTATAAAATGAAAAATATATATTAGACTTAAAAAAACCCCAAACTATTTAGATGGAAATAAGTTTCATTTAATTTAAAAATACGATATATTATTTTTGGCATAGAATTTAAAGGTGCAAGTTCAGTACTTAATTACAGGGTTGCTTCCACCTGATCATACTGGTTTTATCTGTTCTGACTGAGTATTAGGACTATTTTTTTTTTTCTGTTTCTCGTATTATCTCAGAATCTAAATAGCTATATTCTGTTTTATCTTGAAATCTAATTAATTTACAAAGGAGGCAAAAGAAATTACTGAAAAAGGAAAGGACATATTGTTAGGTCTGCAAGAGGGGTTTAGGTATGTGTTTTTGGGGTTTTTTCCCCCATTTAATAAACTGTTAGGCTTGGAAAATTATTGACTTTCATATGACTGCACTATATGGTTCTGTGTTCTTATAGATTATTCTGAACACATGCAAAATTAGATGTGAAAATCAATGGCTGCTAAGTGAATCATCCCATTCAAATAAATAATACCGATGGACAATTACTCTGACAAAAAAAATTTAGGTTAAGGGATGAGCAAGTAGGATTACAAAAATGCAACTGTTGTTAAAAATTAATTAGATACAGAGATTTCAAAATTGATAGGTGAACACATGAGCAAACTGCAAGCATTCAAAATTAGAGAACAAATGAAGCTGTAGGTACAGGGCTGCTGACAGGTGAAAAAATCCATAAGTACATCACAGAAAAGCAGTTGTATGCTAATACACATGTATATGACACAAAAAAGCATTTCTTTTTAGGATTTCATGTGTCAGAGAGGACTTTGACATCACTATTTCTATTATAATGAATATAATTTGAGATACTTTACCCTTTTCTTCTTTCTCCCATTCTGAGTCACTCTTTTAAGACAAATCGTACAAAACTTAATAGTACTTCTTGTCTGTACAAAGTGAATAAAATTACATGGGTTTTCTAAATTTCTTGAAAATATAACCTCATCTCACCTTAAAATATACTTTGTACATAGAGGAAAAGTAAATAACTTTTTTTCTTTTCTTTTCCCCCTGTCATTTAAAATGAAAAATCCCAAAGAACTTGTGGCTTGTTGCTCACAGAGATAAATTTATTTGGACTTTCAAATGTC
>VWZN01010504.1:52887-77136 GCA_013396955.1 Regulus satrapa | reverse complement strand
AACTCCCTACCCAAACAAACAAAAAAAAAAAAAAAAAAAAGAAAGAAAAAATCATTAAATGCAAACTCCATCAATGTATAATTGCTGTGATACTGACTGGCAAATTTTAATGGATGCACCCCAGGTCAAGTCAAGAAGATAAGAAATATTGTTTGTGATTTTAATGAAGTTTTGTGTTTTCATTTTCTAAACTTTTTCCAAAAAACGGGAGATTTGTCTCTGTAGCAACCAGGCCTTTATGTAAGGCCATAAAGGCATTTTTATCCAAGTTTTCTGTTTTTGGGAAAGCAGACCAATTTTTGTACAGAGATACTGCTACAACTCTGAAAAGAACATTAAAGTGTGTTATATGGAAATCAATTGTTTTTATAGAAAATTAGGGGATTCTGTCTAGAAAAGCCTAGAAAATCCCATCTGGAATGGGAGAAATAGAAAATGATAGGTAAGTATTGGTTTTATAGCACAGAAAAGGCTGCTTTTCAATAAGTCAGCTTTGTTAATCTTCAATATTATATTGAACACTAAACAGTCAAAAATTAAAATTGTTCTTCAAATGAAGGCAAAAGAATGGGATGTTCTAAACAAATTCAACTTGTGAAAAGTTATGTTAAAGTTCTTATGAGTGTGGGATAGTTTTCTGGGAGGTATTATGCATATGTATAAAGTTAGAAATTACCTTTAAGATCACCATGTCCAACCATCAACCTATCACCACCACCATGTTCACTCCTAAACCATGTTCCCAAAGTGCTGAATCCACATGTTTTGATGAAGAGTTCCAGGGATGATGACTTCACCCCTCAACAGACTGGCAGTCTGTTCCAATGCATTACAACTTTTTCTGTGACTCCAACACCCCCAGAACAACTTGAGGCCATTTATGCAAGATGCATAAAGATCTTAAAAATGGGAACCAACAAAAATGTAAAGGTGCAGTGAGCAGGAATCTCACTTCACAGGAACAAGGGAAAAAAGTGAAGCAATGAGTGAACTTCATGTATTGTAAAAATAACCAGTAATAAAAGGTGCAATAGGAAACAGCAGTCATTTTCTGCTGTGATGACAGAAAGAGATCTTATTGTTGTCTTTGGATGGTAAACGGTAGCCACTTTCATAAAGAAAAAAACCAAGAGCAGCAACTATCAGAAAAAAACAGCAACTCTGAAGCAGAGGAAAGTAAGACATGATACCAAAGTGTCATATGATGATAACATAGAAAGAAAGACAGAACAGGATTACTTTATCAGCCACTACTTGTTTTTTAAGATGTTATACAAAAAGATCAGTAGTGTGTAAGAAAGAGAACAGGAGAAAATAGAAATAAGAAGCTCAAGGAAAACCTAGAGTAGACAGAAGGACAAACATTTAGGAATGCTGTTTTAGAAGTCACCCCAGCACACTAAAACAGAGAAAAAAATGAAACAGAATACATGGAAGAGACCCTGGCAGAATCATAACAGCATAAATGAGAAAACTGATAAAAGTTACAATAAAAAAGCAAAAAAACCCTAAATGAGCTAAGATAAAACAAGAAAGCAGAATGCAAGATTTGGATATGAAATTTACAGTGTTCACATGGGAATTAGGAGAAATAGTTGCATATATCCACATACAGAGGAAGCAGAGGGAGAGAGGGAAGGGCTTTGTAGTGCTGATTCCATCTGGAAGATGGAAAAAATAAACAAACAAAAAAAGTGGAAGAACTGAGGACAAAAGGGCAATAGATGTTTGCTTTTCAAGCAAGTAGAAGTGAAATGCCAAAACTGTATATTTGCTGTCTTCATACCTGGTCCAAATACACAACATATGTAGTCTTAAGGGACTTCAGAATAATATTAAACCTCAAAATCTTCCAAGCGAAATGTAAAACTCACATACACCCTGATGTCTGGATAAGCTATTTCTAGCATAATAAATCCAGCTGTCAGTTTGTTAGGGTTTTTCAAAGGTCACTTATTATATTCTTTCTGAGGAGAAGGGGGAAAAAACCCCTCCCTACAAACAGCTCCTTCACTTTTTTATATGTTTTTGTATTGCATCAAAACTTGTCTAAAAGCTGCAAGAGGTGAAAACCTGGACAGAACAGTGATCCAAGCTTTTAGAGTTAGGAAAAAAGTATGCACAAAAGGAACTAAAACTAGAGAGATATGATCACCAAAAAATGCAACAGCCATTTTAGTCTTCTGAATAACACAGATTATTATAACTGAGACCACTAAATCCATTTAATGATAAAATTTGAAAGGGTTTTATGTGTTCCAACATGAAGATAAAAAGTTTTAAAACCATAAACATTAAAAAAAAAAATCACTGTGACTTTTTTTGTGAAGCATCAAGCTTCTCTCAGCCTCTTGGTCTAGGCAGAAAATCCGGTCATTTTAATTAGCTAACAAATGTAACATGAATGCATTTTGAAGTTCACCATTAGCTGAGCTAACAGTCACAACAGTGGATTTAAACAAACATGGCTTGAGGGGAAAAGTATATTTTCTTAGAAAAGCTTGATTAGGTAAATAAGCTAAGGGAGAACAGCCTAGAGTGAAACAAATACTAAAAACACACTTTGTAGCTGCTCAGACTCTAAGAGCATTTTCATTGCTGCCTTTCTTCCTGGGTTCTGAACACCAATGGGGATGTGGTGATGGATGGGGAAGTTGACACTAATTTCTGAGTTTTTAGGAAACTCTGTTTTAAATATTTTGAAAATAGTTCCAAAAAGAGTTTACAGAATATATTTTTCCAACTCAAGACTGTTAGTCAAAAGTTGGAAAGAATCAACATCTCTTAGACTTCAGTGGCTCTTAAATGATTTAGGGAAGCAGATGTTCTCACTTGTGTTTTACTTTTTGACTGGTGTCAAGACCAAGGGATAGTTATCCTGCACAGGTGGCACAGCTGCTGGCTATCTCCAAAAAGCAGAATAGCTGAATGACAAAAAGGATTTAGAAACTCTGTGGCTCTATATGATGTTCCCATAAAATTTCATTAGCACCTTGGTGAACTACAGTTTTTCCATAACTATGAGAAAAGGCAGCTTTAATTTTAGGGCTGACAAACAGCCTCTTTTTATTAAGTGCAAAGCTCATTATAAATAGATTACCTACCATGACAGTCTGCACTATTTGGCTCAATGAATGTGTTGCAATATGTTTTGTTTTTGTCAGTGAATGTGATTGCTGCAGGGAAAAAACTCCTTTAAACACCTGCTAATACAGGAGTAAATCTCAGCTTTACAGGAACACAGCAAAGGTGTAGATACAGAGAAATGTAGGGAATTAAATGACAGTAAAAGTGATAACAACAGGCAATGCAACGGATCCACAGAGTCCAGCTATGTCTTTCCAGCACTTCCAAACTCTTGGGAAAATACTGAAAGCTAAATAGACTGCGAGGTGCTTGGCTTTATGTAACTCAAACTGGTTTAACTCTTGAGCCCTGAAAGCACAAACATACAATGAAGGGGGGAAAATGCCAAGCTTACTCCAGAAATAGCTGCACACTGAAATTTCATACCTGAAATTTATTTTAAAAGAATAAAATGACATTTGTTGTTATATTATAACATATATTCAGAAGATAACTGGAAAATGGAAAATGTTAAAAAAGAAATTTTTTTACATTAATACATATACAGTAAGTGACAGAAAGTGGAAAAGAAAGCTAAGGAAAAAACCATCACCATTCTGATATAGAATTGCATATGTATCTGAAATTCTCTGAGCTATTTGAATACACTTCTACTTATAATTATAAGTGTATGCCCACTCATCTGAAAAAGAGCTCCAAAATGCTAAAAAAAACCCTAACAGAATCTGATCCTGCACAGAGAAGGTTTTAAGGGAACTAAGATCTCTGTTTTAGGATTTTTTTTCTTGTCATTTTAACTTATTACACAATAAACTTAACTTAAAAAAAAAAGTTATGAAACACCTGGTTTGCTTTCTGCATACTGACAAAGACCTCTTTTAAAAAGTATTTACTGATTAAAAAGTATCTTGAAAATATTTGCTAAAATAGCACCCTCCCCTAAATAAAAGGAGGCAGTGAAGAACAAAGATTGAAATCCTAACAAGAAAAGAAAAATTGCCTTGCAACCCCAACAGTAGTTCTTCAAGCTAAATTGGATGGATTCTAATAGAGAGCAAGTTCTGATCAGGAGGTGGATCATACACTAAGCCACACACTACATATCAGGTACTTGCAGCTAGGATGCCCCTGTAAAATTAGGTTACCTTGATGAGGAAAAGCACAGAAAGCAGCAATTTCAGCAAAATATCCCACTCTAGTAAGACAAAGCTGTAAGACCTTCAAGGCTGCTGGCCCTCACCATGCAGGAAGCAGCTGTGGCTGCTCACAATGTGGTCATCTTGACAGGCCAGAGCAGTAGGAATATGCCGCCTACCCGTCTGGCTGCAGTACTCAATTTCTGTGCCCAGTCTATGAGCAATTGGAAACTACACCTAAATGTGTCAGCAACTGCAGTGAAGTTCACGTCCAAGAAGAAAACTTAACTTCTCAATGAGCTGCAGCTTTCTGCAGATCCTAAATATGGTGCATACATAAACTGTACATAAAAAGATTAATTCTCACATCTGAAATGGATCTACTGGGATGCCTAAGGGAATTCCAGAAATTTCTTTCTGAGGAACTACAACTGTTCAAGATGCAGTTACAGTTCATTCAGTTAAAATCAAATTACTTTCCAGGTAAAAATCAAGGAGTGAGGAAGTGTCCAAATGTGATGTGCCCTTGCCAATGCAATATCACCTCATTATTTAAGACAGTGGAGAATAGAACACCTGCCTTTCCTGACTTCATGCATAACTGAAATTTTAAGTAAACTAAAACCTCTAAAGCCCTGAGTATAATAATTACAATTTGTGTGCTCACGTAGCATCTGCAAGAAAACGAATTTACTCTGTTTTTTAAGAAATGTTGCTATACACGAACAACCACTCAGAAATAAATTGCAATTTTCACATATAAGTCATATCAGGCAATCAGTAAATGTCACTGTATATAAAAGAATTGGAGAAAATTAGAAGGTATAATGAACAATCCCCAAATCGCAGATATATGTTACTTGCAGTAAAGCTCAGACCAAGCACTATTTTTCAGCCATGACTAGGTTGCCTCCTCAGCAGTCCCAAAAGCTGAACTAAGCTACTGCAGTCCCAAAAGTACAAGCAAAAACAACCCAATGCATCTTTAAATACCTTCCCAGTGAAACTTGGATTTGTTTTTTTCTTTGTGACCATAATTTTAAGGACCCTTGATTTACTCTCACAGATAGCTAGGACAAGCACAGGAATTCTAAGAACTCAAAGTTTCATCCTTTCACTGTCATCACATGACATTAGCAAGAGTCTTTTCTACACCAGACTATTTTACTCATGACAATTCAAAGACAAAGTTAACCTAAAGCTCACGGCTTAAATTATGTTACCCTCAACATCCCATTAAATATATACTTCATCATTCTACAAGATTATTCCTGGAAAAGGTGTTCAATTACTCGAATTTTATTTGAAGAAATAAGTGCTGAGATAAAAAGCAGAATAATTTTGTGTTCATAATTAGTATAACAGCAGAATTACATAGCTGTGCTGAACCTCAAAGATAAACTAATCCACATCCCCCCAAAAAATCTCAATTACATTCATGGATCATTCATGACATAGTCTGGTTTAGGATGATGTAAATTCTCTGATACATCAAAGCAGTCCAGAGCTCTACCAGCCCTTTAGTATCAGCAATTGCTCCACTCTATACATTGTAGGGCCATTCTGCTGCAATTTAAACTCATCATTTCTCTTTCTATTCACAATGAATTTGGAGGATGAGCTATTGCACTCCTTGTTGCAACCATCTTTTGTTTATTTACAGACAGAAACCTCTTCTCTACATTAAAAGGACCAAGTTTGTTCATTCTGATCACTGGTTGCATTTTTAAAGTGCTATATTATTCTCTCTCTTTGAATTTTCCATTTTTTTCCATGAAGCTTAGCATATGAAAATGGAAAATAGCCAGCACAGCCAGATTAATTGGAACATTCCAGACATTTTATTTCTGTTAATTCATCCTTAAAATATTCACAGAATCATAAGGAATGAACTACAAGGCAAATCAGCCATCAATAACCACCACTTCTACAAAACTGAATTTTAAAACTGAAACACAAATCAGCANCTAAAACAGCTTTCCAAAGGGAAAAAAAAATATTATATTTTGCATGTGTACATAACAATATACATATAATATTATATACAAATAATATTATATACATATGAATCATAGAAATAAACCATAGAAATATAAAGAATATAAATAGCACTTTTACAATTTATTTAGTAGGGAAGGTAAACCAACTTGGGTAATTTTAGTGCTTTTTATCTGGACTAGTGTACATTTCTGTCCCTGGCTACACTGGCTGTCATGCCACTAAAACTTTCCAAAAGTAAAGCTCTCTCATGACTGAGCATAATTTTTCTTCATACTGCCATGGATCTAAGCTTCAGCCTTCTAAAAGCTTCTATATCTTCCTCACATGCTCCCTCTGCCTTCTACTGTGAGCTAATGAACTTATTAAGTGTTCTCACCATTATCACAATATCCAAATATGCCCCATAGAAACAGAAATTAAATTAAAAGCAGTAAAATTAAAACCAAGATATATAGAGGTTTGCAGATTTTGTGTCAAGTTTACTCTAGGCTCAGTTATGTCAGTGATAAACATGACAATTACCACTGTGGTAAAAAAGGGAACAAAATTGAGGTTTTGCCATCAGAATGAGAAAGAGAGCACAAGTTTCTTTGCCACTGGGATAATAAGGAAAATTACTGCTATAGGGGTGAAAACTGCAATTTGAGCTACTACATAGTAGCTCAACCCTGGAATTTGCTACAAATACAGAAAAAGCCAACCCATTAATGGCAAAATGAAAGGTGTTTCTGTTTCTCTCTCAGCTTTGTTCTGTGCTTTGGGCTGGGAGAGGAGGGGAAGAGAGAGATTGATTTAAATACAAATGGCTGGACCAAAATGGATTTTTAAACAAATTTAGCAGTGATTTTAAATTACAAGCCATAGATTAGACAATTAGCATCTTTGTAACAGTGTCAGCCTACAGACATCACAAGAAAGCGTAATTAGACACCAATTTTTAACAAGGTGCTTTTGTGAATTAAGTCATCCAAGGATACACAGACTCCAAAAAACCCAACCAACCAAAAAATCAACAACGCAAAACCCAAAAAACACCAAGATAGAAATGGCAGAATTTAATTTTAAATCTGGAGAGTGTTGCATATTTGTGTAGCTGTAATTCATTCCTGGGCCATGTATCTGAGAGGGGAGATTATCAGAGAAACTCAGATATTCACCATACTTGTATTGATCTTACACTGGACCCAGCTACAGAAAGCTCCAGAGATGCCTGGAGCTCATTTGAGACTTCGCCAGCTGGGAGGTAACAGGAACACTGCCAATACCATCTGGTTCCTTTCTTCCTCCTATCCCTCTCTTCCATGCAAAAGGTTTCAAGGTTGGTATAAAAACAACAAACCATAATTTTGAAAACTCCATACCCTTAAAGAAAAAGTGAGTTCTAGTCCAATTCTTACTTTGTATTGCCAGGGTAGTGGAAAGAAGAAGAGATAAGGGCCAAACCTTGGCTTTACAATTTCCCATCTGTGTAATACAAATCCTTGGTTACTCTCTGCAGTGAAAACAGCACTATGTGAAAACTTCAGCAAATTATACCAGGTCCAAAGCAGGGGGGATAACTCCAGTAAAGTCAGGTCAAAGATAGAGATTATCAGGAATCTTATTTTAATGCAAGATATCTGTAAGTGGCTACAAATAACAAAGATACTGAATATACCAAAATATTCTCCCGTACCAAGCATATTCTTCCTCCCTGCCATGGATATCAGAACATTTGATCCCTTTTGAGACGTGAATATCCTAATCAATGTTAAATAATGCTCAGATGAGCATGGAGAGATTCTCATTGCCCAGCTTTGAAAGGGACTATAGTGTTAGTTTTTGTTTGTTTGCAAATATTAGTGTTCTCAAAATCCATTACCCATTTGTTCATTTATAGAACTGTAATCCAGTTTTATTTTTACCAGCCTCAACAGTTGTAATTGTTACAATTTTCTGCCCCTTTCCTTCTTTTTCCCCACCCCAGATCCCTAACTGTTTTTGTATCCAACCTTCTCATAACCAGCAATCCTGTGAAGGAAATTTTGATACCTTTCTTGGCTGTATTTACTGAGTACAATATGTACTTGGGGGAAAGTACAAGTTATAGGAAAAATGTCCCAAGCAAACCAACAACTGCTTAAATAAAATTTCTTTAAAATCTCAATTTAAAAGCTTATGTTTGATAAAAACCCCAAACACTAAACCACAGAACAGTAGCTTGCTTACAAAACCACTGCTATGCACACAGATTGACAGACACCTCACTAAATAGTGGATTTTCCAGAGAAGCTAAGCAGCTATTTTCATGAACAGAAAAGAACTATAACATTATGAAAACAAATCCTCACATCAGCATTTACATTATCTCAATCAAAATGTCCTCTACCAACATGACACCAATTTAGAATAAATACATCATGTTTGTCATTTCCATTAATCACTAAGCAACTTGCACTGCCAACAGAATTCAACCCTTTTAACTGACATAAAAATAACTAAGAGAAACATCTGTTTCACGTCCCCATTTTTTCATGCTTTGCCTCCGATGCTTTCAAATGGGAATGACTGTGTCCTGGCAACTTCCTAGATATCACTTTTACATCTTTTTCACATAATAGATGAGTTGTAAAATTAGTAAGATGTGAGATGGGTACCTTGGGGGCTGCCCTGGTTGGCACATACTCTATTTTGTCAGTATCTGTTTCAATAGCAGCACTGTAAAGTATTAATTTAGACTATTTACCGAGGGGATGAGAATATAGAGAAAGTGTCAGGTTCCGAGAAAAAAAGCCTATCTGCACACTTACAGAAGAGCTCAAAGAATGAATGGCAGGGCAAAAGCCAGAATAATATCCTGCCAGGCTGCTCCCAGGCCCTCTACAGGAGCCATCAAACCATTCAAGCTCATCAGAATCAAATCAAGGATGCACAAAAGTAAAAAACAACCTGTTGGAGACTGTCACAGCACAGCCTCAGCCCCAGCGTGTGGGAATGGAGCCCCATCACCTCCATCACCATGAGCCACTGATAGCAGCTTCCCCAAAAACCTTTCAGACAAAGAGAGTTTCTGCCTTGGAGGGTGACACATCATGTGAGGCATGGAAAACGTAGCTCAGGATTGCAAAAGACTTATAGGATATTTAGGGATTGAACTAAAGGCAGGAAAAAGCAGAGGGCTAGACTTTTTGGAGGAGGAAAAAGGTGCAGAAAAAAAAGAGGGGTAAGTATAAATAGTGGTGTGGTAAGTATGCTTGCCTGGTTGCATCCTGCATCTGATCAACACAGTCTATTCTGCTTTCTTGGTAAATTCCTTCCCAAATCTTTCCTTGGCATGGCGCTCCTTTGTGCACACATGTGTATGTGGTTGTGAAGACTGACTGAGGAGGAAAATAATAACAGCAATGATTACAGGAAGAATGATGAAAGAAGGAAACATACTGTTGAGGTTGATAGGAAAGCACAAAGAAATGGAGAAATCTTAAAATGGGAGAAACAGAAGGGGGGTTGAAAAGGAGTAGTTAAATATTTCAGAAAGATATAGCTCAGACTGTGCATGAATCTGAGAAATGCTGTTATATTTGTAGTGCTCTGAAGTAGCAGTGGAAAATATACAGAAAAAAGCTGGTAGCTGCAAACAGCACATTATGTTTTCCTTTCTGTTTTAGAACATCTATTAATGCCTTCTGAACCTAGAAGTGTACTGATAACATATCATGTAAAATACCACAATCACAGACAGAGGTCAATTTAAAGTTTTATACCCAAGAGGTTGGGCCATAAGGGAATAGGGATGGAATGAATGAGCTGGTGTAAAAGCTACCTAAGGATACATGGGCTTGAAAATTTGCAAGATGAGAGTTTAAAAAAGACTGTTTCCAGTAAAATAAAATTAATACTGCTAGATATACAGTTAAGTATATGTAAATAGTACAGTTATGGCTTCTACTGGGAAAATGAGAAACTACAAACTAAGTCAACACACTTCAGTAGTTTTACTAATATTAGCAAACTGTATTTGTATTTATGAAAAATAGAGATTTCCATGTTTTTTGTAAAGTTATGTAAATAAGGATGATTCTTCCAGCTTCAGTAAAATATTCAAAGAATTCTAGTAACCTGTCATTACTTCTGCTAAGAGACTTGTCCAGCCAAGATAATTATTGGCTGTCCTACCTAAGGTGAAAACTTAAAGTGATAGTTATGGAGCAAGACTGATACCAAGCCTCTACTTTTGCTAACAAATTTTGGTCCTAAAACTTTCCTTATTTTATCTCCCATTTGAATTACAGCACATTGGGAAGGAGAATAAAACTCAAACCCCCTCAAACTACAAAGAAGCATAATGGATCTCACCCCTGAATGAAAAGGGTTAATGCAGACATTTGATTCCTAAAGAAGGCATATACAGGTGCAATGCATCTATGCTGAAGAATTGCGAAAGAAATATTATAATGATGCTCAAGAAAGGTAGCGTCCATAAACAAGAACCAAACTGAATCAGAACCCCCACCATCAGGAACACATATTCACATGAAAGTATCAGAAGAGAACTGAAAATAATTATTCTTTATGTTTATTTACTGCAGGAGCCATACACTTACTCTTATAATTTTTCCATGCTATTTATTAAGACAAAATATGGTGTAGAATGCACGAGATTTCTCAGGGTTTCACTCCATTTAATTAATTTTTTTTCTTTCAATCCACAGTCCTATGAGATTGATTATACAACCTTCAACACATTGGAAAACTCATTGTAAAGCTAGAATTTATCAAATCTTTCTGCACTAGGTGATGCACATAAAAATTTTACAAACCCTGGAAAATGTCTGGTTATCCACTGGTGCATAGTGTCTTTTAATAGCAAGCCTAATTATACCCATTATGTTTCTCCACTTTTTAAAGAACAATTTCATGTGGACAGATGTCTGCATGCATATGTGAAGAAATTCTCATTGCTCTATGGTACATCTTTAACTGCTGATATTTTCATTAATTTCATTCTCTCACATCTGAGAAAATAGGATTAGAGTGACTTCAAAACATGTTTTTCTGTCTAAAGGCTGTCAACGGGATTTTGATATCAGCACCTTAAAATACTTTAATTGCAAAAAAGCATTAACAGTGAAGTATGCAATATGTTAGATTGTCTTAATGGAAAAGTTTAAGAAAAAGGTAATTAATTTTGAACTATTTATTTGCAGAGTTCTTTTCAGGGTATGAATTAATTCTGGCTTTGATTTTATGGTATAAATGAGCTGCTTTAAAGTTATCTATTGTTAATTACATGTTCTCTTTTAACTGTCCCTTGGAAACAATATTTGGTTTTGCACTGTGAACAACAAGAGAGAGTGGTCACAGTAGCCTGCAAAAAACTCAGCTAATACCCTAGTTTTCCCAAATTCGGGCTGCAATTCAGGCATAATTACTTAGATAGTTTTACAAGAGTTAGCTACAACTGAATTAAGATAATGCTCTGAGTCAGACCCTGACTTCATACTGTTCTTCCTCTTGAACCCACCTAGTAGAAATTTAGCTTCAAAACTCATGACACTTGATTCTAATGTAGAGCTATATAAAAACAACTCAACTATACAAACAACTAAAACCTGAAATCCAGTTTCAGCTCTTACAGTCTCTCTCAAACCTCACCCAGCAGAGTTATTTCCAGATGATTTTTAAATTTCAGTGTAATTACTGCTGGTTGATTATTCATATTCTGCATTGCATCCTAATGTTAATTTTCTCCACTTTACTTTCACGTAGTACTCCTGGTGCTATTGCACATATTGGAACTGCAGCCCTTTCTGGCCTGAACACAGACCACACCCATTTACTTACAATAAAAATGCAAGTTGCTTCCAATTTATTATGCATTCTGCTTTTCATAAGGACTTGGTGCAGAGCAACTGTCTGCTCACTCCATAATAAATTAGTAGTACAAGAACTATAGTTTATAACACTGCAACTAATAACAATCTGATTTTAAAACAAATATTGTAGTTCAAAAGCAAAAAAATTTAACAGCCCCAAACTAAAAAAAAAAAGCACAATAAAACCCCAAAAAATAGCAAAAGCAGCAACAACAACAAAAAACACAGAGTAAAAAGCTTGTCTTTTTCAGTTTTTTAGGAATAGATGAAAAATGTAATGAGTTTGGGCTTTTATGTTACACTTGAAAAATTACTAAAAAGAGTAAACCAACAACTTCAGTCTTGTTTTAAAATGACATTTTAATAAAAAGAGGTAACTTAATAGAATCTTCTACATTTGAAAAGACCTGCATTATGTTAAATACTTTGAAAACACATAATAAATGAAATTAATCCACATGAACAATTATAAATTATGATTAAAATTTCTTTGAAAAACATTATTGAAAAAAAGATTAGCATCCTTAGAAAGGAGGCCTATTGATTATACGATCCTTTTAATAAAGCACTGTAAACAAAAGTCTTTATAAACAGGCTTTGAGAATGTCTGCTCTCAAAGGAAACAAACATCTGAGAAATCAGGTTTTGCAGAGCATGTATCAAACTTGAACATTTGATTACTTCAGATACAGAGTGCTCAAGAGGAGGAGAAAAATAAACTGATAGCGACATAACTGGCAAAGAACAGTGGGTAGTTTGAAGTGTTTTCTCAGGATACTGTGAGCAGAAGAAAACAAAAGCCTCTTTCTAGACATTTCAGAAATTCTAGCTTATCTTTCAACCCCTACTTCTCCAAGTTCAGCATTGCTCACGCATCTGTACTGCTGAGTTGGAATGTGGAATTATTCACCTCCTAGAAACTGCTTGACTTAGAATCTGGTCTCAAATAAGTCTCAAATCAGGGACAAAAAGGAACAACTCAAAAAAAACCATAGGTGTTGTCGGGGACACCTAAACACCAGTTCACAAGAGGATGAGGTGGTAGGGTGAGGAATTATATTCCCTTTCCTTACAGCATCTAGTCCAAATCACTCATTAATATCAGTGCTAGAAGAGCTGATAACCCTTTTCTCATTACTGTACCCAGTGTTAATTTCACAAATAATTCCTCTGGTCCCAGTCTCCCCAAACCAAGTAGCTCTGTCAAAATAGTTCTTATAATTTCTCCAACCTCACTTTCCTCAGAGTAGCTTCACAGTTCACCTCCCTACAAAGCTCCTCATTCCCATTAGCGCCTCTCACAGCTGCTGTCCTCCCTCAGCTCAAATGAGGCAAATGATGCCCAACACATGAGGAGGGGGGAATGGGAGCAACTCAGATTTTGCCCTACTGAAATCTCCTCTTTCACATTTTTAAAAGTAAGCAGTAAGGCCTTTCCAGTATTATTTTTCCTTCTTCCTTTCGCATAATTCAAGCAATCTGTCTGCTATAAACAAGCCTAATCAGCACTGTGTAGTCCCACTGCATGGCTTAAATGTCAGCTTTCCACTGCAGAAACTCAACCCAGCATGTTCTGTTGTTGGGTTTTGGGTTTTTTTGTTTTTTTGTTTGTATGTTTTGTATATTTTTATTCTGTTCTCTGTTCTGTTGTTCAGTATTGTCTTTCTATGAGTTCACTAATGGAAATTCTTTGTTTGCTATTGGGAAATAATTTAGGAGTGCGTGATCTGTTCAGTCATATGGGTGCAGGACTTGTGCTAAATCTCACTAAAATCAGACTCTTGCATGTCCACAAATCTGTAGCATATATCATTATTTCACTTTCTGCAAAAGGGCCAGTTCTGGAATCCAATATTTGTTTACACAAAATACTGCTAAACTAAATGACTAAAACCATCAAGCTTCACTGAAAAAGATTCAGAAATGTCAAGGTGATGGTTTGCAACAACCCTGCACATAAATGCCCACAGGACAACAGAAGAGGAGAAAGTTTTATGCCAAGACTTTTCAAAATATAGGGCATTTCTGAGTAGATTATATCTTCCACTTCCGGTGTATTAAAAGGCAACATTCTTCCTGTCTTTGGATCAGAACACCCTTTTACAATAATATCTGTATTACAGCTCCTGACCATAGAGGTTTTTATTGTATTTTTCCTGATAAAATAATGCTTTAATATGCTTGAGAAACTGCAAGGCATCTGCTTTTTCTAATAAATCGGTGTGCTATAGCAAAGATAACAATGTTATTCTCATAATTCCTCCAGCCTCATATGAAATGGAAACTCATGCTCTTCTTGTTTGAGATGACTAGAAAAATGATGGAGTTCATTTGTTTTTCCTTGTTCCTGAAGTAAATATCAGTGCATCATTTTGCCAAATTATGTATTTAATTTTTCACTATTTCCCAAATTACTGTCAGGAGAACACCACTGCCATGACCTTCTTTCCTATCTAGACTCTAAATGTATAAAGTCCAGTGTTCTGGTTGTTTTCCTGTTTATAGAACTACAGGAAAATCAGATATTACAAAGTAACTGATGAAAGTCTTGCTGAAGGTCAGAGCCTATGCAGATTGAACTTGTGTTGATGATTATTAATTTTGGCAATAGCCAGCAATGAGAATTATCACAGCTTCTACAATGTTTCTTACTCAAATTGTGTTTCTAGAAAACATTAAACTCATTATTAAAGCAATATTTTGGTTTCTGGGAGATAGTCAATATTCCTTAGGAAAATATCAATGCTCATTGACTCCAATGATATTTAATGTACTTATCATTTCAAGAGAAGTTTTAGTCATCGTTAACTTTGAATCAGGTTCAAAAATATAGGGTAACATTTATTCCCAACAAGCTGTGAGAAAGAGAATTCAGAGGTCAAGTTCACTTATATGGAAACTAAGAATCACTACATTGTTTCCAATAGCTTTTTTGAAAAAAACTTACATCAAACCACCAATCTAAAAATGTAAAAATCCTGTATGTTTTTTCTCAGCAGAGTTGCATTCTCCATATATTCTGATGCAATTAGTGCCTCTTCTAGGGACAGAAGTACATAAGGTTGTATTTCTCCTACTGTTTTACAGAACTAACAGTCAACAGATTTGATCTGAGTGCTACTCCCTTTTATGAACTAATTGAAGGGTTTTAAGAAAACCTTTTCCTGTCTGATATTCTTGAATTTGTACAGCTGTAAAGGAAGGTGAAATTAAAAAAAATCCAACAAAACTAAACAAAACAAACAAACAAAAAATTTGAACAGGAAGAACTTGTCTTTCAAAAGAAAATGCTCTGAACAGATCTTATAGCAACTTCCAGACCCCCAAAGGAACCTACATACGAGCTGGAGCAGGACTTTTACAAGATCATGTTAGTACATGTTAAGAAAAGGGGGAATGGCTTTAAAATGAAAGAGGACCGGCTTAATATGGATATTAGGAAGAAAATCTTTACTGTGAGGGTTCTGAGACACTGGAATGGGTTGCCCAGAGAAGCTGTGGATGCCCCATCCCTGGCTGGACTTGAAGCAACCTGGTCTAGTGAAAGGTGGCCATATTCATGGCATAGGGCTTGGAACTAGACAATCTTTATGGTCTCTTCCAACCCAAACCATTCTATGATTCTATGACCATTAAAATTAATTTTTAAGGACAAATTTAATATTTTAATGAAAATCATAATGAGAAGGCAAATATAAAATAAGGTGTTTCTGACTTTTTCCTAAATTTAATGACGTTTATTCAGGAAGTGGAAAGTAGATACATCACCATCATGATAAACTCTCTAAGTCCTTTCTTGTGTTTATCTTAAATGCAGATTCTAGAGAAACCGTGCTTTGACCTATATTATAAAAAATCTCAGAACAAGAAGCTTGAATGATTATTAGTTATCCCAATACACAATTTTTAAAATTATACCATCCTGTTTAAAAAAGCCATAAACAGCAGGAAGACTATTAGAACATAAAACTAGATGGTACAGTGATGCAGATGAGAAGTAAGCAGGAAAATGAGCTCCTATTGTCAAAGTTTTCAGGAACCATTTAGTAATAAACTCTAGAAAAGTATCACTCTAAGAACTCTGCATGAGTGGGCCAGCCTTTGGCAAGCTGCAAATGTTAATTAGTCAGGGCTTAAAATATAGATAACATAATAAAGCTAGTAGAGATGATACTTGCTGTTAATTATAACTCAATAAATTTTTAAATAATTTTGTAAATGTTGCATCACTGTAAATCATTATTTTTTAGTAAATATATTAATTTATCTTTCAGTCTTGCTTAATGGTAAAATCAATGCTCTAGTCATTTGTTTGCCAGCATTTTGTTTGGCATGAATATCTCTTAGCTGAAAGAAATCTGGTAGATTCCTAGGGTATTTAAAATGCATTGAGAAGTAAAACTTTCCAGTACTGTTGGTTAATTTGCCATTGGGCTCCAGGGACCCAAATCGTCATTTCCTCCGAAAGGCAGCTTAAGCTGCTGGGGAATAACAAGATAGTGGACACAGAGCTTGGAAATTCTGGTGTATCTCTGAAAGGTGAATAACCTTCCAGAACAGTGTCATATTCCCAAAAGCAAATTATTTCATAATCTCAAAATAGAAAACAAGTGTAATTATTTGGAGAAATACTGGAGAAAAAATAGGAATTAAAAATTGGAGAATTATATTTGGAAAAATAATAAGAATGAAAGTTTTTATTTCAGATTTATTCATTTGGAACTTTTCTTTCTCTAGCTATTTATTTCTGGTTTATAGTCCCCTCTGTGTCTCAGCCCCAGAATACATATTTCTCTGTATCTCTGGACTAACTGCTGTTTTCCCTATCATATGATATATTATGTCCAGACCTGTGTGAAACAAAGTCATTTTGATTCATAAGGTTTTCATGCAAACCTTTTTCTCTGTTTCACTTCAAGGAGTTCATCCCTTGAATTTGTCTTTGAGTTTCAACTTCAAAGGAACCTAAAACTGCAATCTGAAATCCAGTCAAGGCTGCAAAGCTTTGTCTTGTTTCAGGTCAAAAGCTTAGGAAAGTGTTGAATTACCTGACCAAAGCAAAATCAATTCACTGAAAAAAACCCTTCAGTAATACAGAATTATCTAATTCCTTTTAGTTCAACAAAACTCAAACTCATTAAAATCATCAACTACAGAGTTACAATCCCCCCTAACATAGCCTTGACTCCAGCCTCTTTGAGAAATGCTGCTATACTCCCCACAAAAGCATACACTGAGAAAATAAAATTTGCTTTGTAAAATAATATTATCTTTAACTAAAATGGTACTGAACTGCTATCTGCACTTAAACAATTTCTAGCTCTACAGAATCATGACATCTGCTGTATTTTTCATGCAATCTGCAATGCTGTTTAAAATTGCTCACAGCTATTTTTATACCACACAACAGTTAGCATTCCAGCTCCCTTCCATCCCCAGTATATCTTTTATTCTGATACCGCTACAGACTTTAGAATTCAAAAGCAAAAGGCAGCACACTAAGTGTGTCTGAATACACATGCACACTGCACAAGTAGGAAAGGACATTAGGGTCAGCATCAGTGCAGCAGAGATGAGATCCCAGGCCTCAGGACAGCGTGACTGCAACCTCTGGCAAGCTTCAACAAATCCCCTCATTATTTGCAGCTGTATCTGGAACAGGCTACTGTAAAAACTGACAGCTATTGCCTGCTCAATAAAGGAAGAGTTAAGGTTGTCTCAATCTGTGTCTCGATGTGGACTTTTTTTTTTCTCTCATTTTTGTGCCTTTAACTTCGATACTCTTGAAAGGCATAGAATTTCACACATTCTGGCAGGATATCTATCAAGTGAATAACTTTCTGTTCAACCTTGTTTTTAAGAAAGAAGGCTTCAAAAGTATAGCAGCACATGGTAAAAATAAAAATTATGTTCTTTAAACAAAAAAAGGTAGCAAATGCTTAGACATCTAAGTTAGAAATTTTACCTGAACTAGAAAAATTAAAGTTTTGAACAATGTGTCTCTAAATGATTTGGAGAGTGTATTTAATTTCATATACTTTCTCCATTCATAAAGACAGGACAATATATTCCAAATCCCTCTTTTGGTACTGCAGTTCAGCAATGCCTTTTTCTTGCCTTATTGCACTGTTTTATCCATAAAAGGCAGCTGAAAGTCTTATTAAGAAAAATGTCACATCTCCTTGGATTATTATTTCTTCCCTTTGTAATAAATGTGATTTGGGAAAAGTGATGGCATCTGTTTGTCCTTGCTACTTCTCTTTGGAACTCAAGAAGAAAGCTTAACTGTGTTCAGCTATGCCTTAAAAGCAGGTCTGCACAACACAGAGGAGCACAGAGAGACCTAAATTCTGTGTTTTTTCCCTAAAATTGACACAACTATGCCAGTCCTGTGCACATTCCATCTTGGTGGGAAACTGGCTGCCATGAAATCTTTCCTACAGGCATTGTTACCTTAAATAGTTCTCTTTAATCAAAATTCATTTGCTAATTTACTCTTACAGTTTTACTGTTTCAATAGCCAGATCATAGAGAACTTTGCCACCCAATGTATTAATAGTTATTACACCAATTATATTCCCTCATACATTTATAGTCTTTAACCATAAATTAGGTTTCTGTTTTAATCCAGACAACTATGAATGATCAAAAAAATTCTCTTTGGTTTGGGGTTTTTTGGTTAAAACTGAAAAAAAATTTGCAATTATCTCTGTAAAGTTATACATAGCTGTATTTAAGATAAATAGTAAAGTAATACAAACTTGTATCTCTATAAATTCTGTCTTCAATTTCAACCGATCACCTGTTCAAAAGAATTTTTACTCTCCTCTCAATATTAGGAGACTGTTGGCAAAAGGAATAAGTGAACAAAAGAAAGGACTGGATTTGTTTTCCTTGTGTTCTAGGTATTTTTGCAGATGAAAATCCCATTTTTTTAGCAAATGAGGAGAGGAACAGAATATGCCTGCCACGGCAACAGTACCTTTCCTCTTTCTGTGCTTTAATAGTGTAGGGTATGTGGAGTTCATTAAATATTATTGTTTCAGAAATTTATAAGTACAGAGCAAATAATTAGATTTTAAGCTGTTTGATAACCAGTGTATAAGCACCCTCTGGGATTGGCACCCTAAACCAGCATCTCAAGCAGCAGTAAGCAGCTCTCCCCCACAGTTTAGGGCAGATCCACTCTTTCCATTTGAAACTGTATCTCGTGTGTATTTACTGAGGATATGATTGCTCAGTACATCCAGCTGCTGTTGAACTACTTTGGTGTGTAGCATGGTGCAGTACAGTGCTGTATAAATACATCAGAATACAGGTAATTTAGAAAGTGATTAAGCCAACCCTTTCTTTCAAGAGAAGCTTGAGTATCTTTAACAAACAGAAAGGAAGTTGTTGGTTTTTTTTTTTTTTTTTTTTTTTTTTTTTTTTTTTTTTTTTTTAAATCTCAGCCCAAAAGACATGAGAAACTTCTCTACTCCATTGAAATTTTGAAACTGCAGGGTAGCTTACAGTTATGACAAGTGGCACCACTGTAATTAGTTCCGTCACAAGTGCACTTGAAGCTGTCCCATGTCTGGGTGCATTTTCCATCATGCTCACAGTGATTGGGCACACACCTGTCAGGACGAGATGCAAAGACAGAAAGAGAAAGCAAAATGAGCATCAAGTTTTACACAAAGCAAAATTTTGAGCTGCACAAGCAGTGTATCCTTGTCTAGTAAGTAATCCTTGCTATTCTAGGCATATTAACAGAATTTTTATCTGAACACACAACTGCATAAAAGATTCATCAAGGCTTTGCTGAAGCCCTTTCACAAACAGTAAAAGAGTACATTAAAGATGGAATAGATTCATCATCATAAATCAGGGTTCTAAGTAACAGATGACTGGTACTCAGCTTTCAAAACTAAAAGAAAATCACAAGTCACACCTCCCCCTGCTGTGCCTCAAGGAGTCCAGTCCCACAGCTGACTGGATGTTAAAAACAAAATGCCATTGGCTTGCTCCTCCTCTTTCTGTTGCCAGAAATGGGATAAAAGTGAGACAGATTGCTTGCTGGCTAGGATGGAAGAAAAACAGTAAAGGTCCATTATTAAACAGGGGTTTGTGGAAAGAGTTGTTCACCTTTCTCCCACACACCTGCTTTTCTTCTCCAGCTGCACTGCTGCTGGAGAATGGAAGGAATGCAAAAGAAAAACTGGAACCCCAAAGTTATAGCAGAACATATATTTATTGTTTGAAATATTATCTAAATGTGATTTCAAAGAATTGAGTTTGACCAGGTTCTTATCTATCAAATATAGTAAAAAAATGCAAATTACCATTTACTTTCACCTCTGAAAGTATTAAACTTCTTTTCCTTGAAAGGGCTTTGAAGTGCCAATTTCAAAGATTTATTTTTTCTTATTAAATTAGTTACAATCAGACTCAGTATGGGCTCTACCTTTTTGATCAAGAAACAAAGGAATTTTCCTTTCATTTTTTTTGCCAAATCTGTATATATATTTTATTATGAAATTAAAAACTCGAAGTAGGAGATCTCCTGTTAGACAAAGAGAATCTTTTCAGTAATGCATTAAAAAAAAAAAATTCTTATCTCTAAGACAAATCTGAAGTTCATCATATTTCTGTGATGGTTAACAATACTCTCATAAGCAACATGCAAGGAAAGCTTTGCTTTCCTGTCTAGAAACATATTGAAACTAGAAGCATCTGGGTCATTCCTCTATAAGCTTACAGATCTTTTTTCCTCAACTTCCAGTTAACATCATTAGCATGCATGGTTCAACAACCAAGAATAATTTGTGTCACAGTATGCATTGGAGAATTGAATATTATGTACTCTTATTTAGAAATAATATTTTGTTTTGTGCATACCAGTACACATACATCAAAATGTACAGAATACAGGTGTCCTACATCTTCTATCAGCCTTTAGAACTCGAGGCTACCCATTCTTTCCCAAAAAGATCAGAAAATACTGGCATGGTAAAAATAGCTCTTAAAGAAGTGCTCTTCTAAAGCAAGAAACAAAGCATTTAAAAAAACTTATTTTCATGATAAAATACAGTGAAACTACCTGAGGCAATTATCACAGTTCAATAAATTATGTCTTCAACATGGTTTAAATGAATTCATTTAGTTTTATAAGTGTGGCATGCTAAATGAATGGATAGAGCTGATTACTGCTATTCAGTTTTGCTCTCAACACTGCAGAAGAAAAGTGAAAGTATATAATAGCACATTTCTAAACATACAAACAATTAACAATTTACTTGAATCCATAGCTCCTGGGTATAAGAGTAGGGAAAGCAAAGAGCAATGACATTTAGAAAATAATCTCATAAAAGTAACTTTTATTCAAGGCTGTAAATAACTACAATAGATCCTAAATCTGTATATGGTTTTGTATTTTTTCCCAGCTTTTCAAAATAACTTCTTCTACATATTTTCTTCTTCATTTACATTTGAATATACATTACTTGAAAAGTAATTTTCCAGTGACCAAACCAAACATTTTTCTATGTGAATTTTACCAGCTATTTATATGAACTCTCATACGTTATGCTCACAACTAGTTTCATATTTTAGTGCAGTATAACTTACTTTTATTGTAACATAACTAGCAAAGAGACTCCATTACTGACTATATAACTGAAGTAAATGACTTACTCTTCAGAAAGATGAAAACTAGATATTTATCTGTATCATTTAATGGACCGTATTAAGTCATAAAAACAGAGATATTCAGCAAACTCCTTGATGTTAATTTTATGCTTCCAGTATGATGGTTGGATTAGCATAATGGCTTCCAGTAGATGACTGGATCTGCATTTGTAAAATTTCTTTTTTAATAATCTGATTTTTGCTGTCCTAAAGATGATGCATTTAGAATATTTTAATGATAGTACACACTGAAGTTTAAATCAGACTACAGGATCATTTCCTGACATTCTCCCTTCACCCTCTTTTCTGTAGTTTATTTTATCAGATAGAATTATAAGATTTATCTTCTATTAAAATCATTAGCAAACTTCTGTTACATAATCTGGTGCTCATCTGTCCACATTTTGGACAAACCTTACCTACTATAACAAAGTTTACAGGAAATGCTAGATCTCCAGAATGTAGAAACTACAAAAACCCCTCTTTGAATTCAGTAAACTGTAAACTCCATTATTTTTCAAAACACATTTCTTTTTATAGAATGAGAATAATCTGCAATTTTCACTATACAAATATCCTGCTAAGAAATATGTATTTTGAGCAGATACAGTCATTTTGGTTAATCTACCTTATGCTTATCATTAAGTAGACACTCAAAATTTATACACTCAAAACTTAAAAAAATTTCAATGCATGCATGATTTGCAGATTATTTTTATTATAAGTCTATGTTCCTAAGCAATTTAGTTCTTTCTTCTCCTTTAGGAATAAGGCTTCATTATATAAAAAGCAAAATTAAAAAACCCTTTAAAACAGCGCTTCCTTCTTAAACCAGGCTTCGAAGTTAGAAACCATCACAACAGAACTACAAGAAAGTTCCTCATCACCAAGCTGTGTCTCCTCCATTGTGGATCCTGTATTTCAAGAACTTGCGAAATGTTGCAAACTCCTGTTCTCTGTTGAAAACTTTCATTCTCTATGTCTCCTTTTGAAAGGCAAGTCTAGAACTTCATCCCTTCAAGTATGATACACTGTCTTTTAATTTCTTTCCCAGAATTTATCCATAGAGAGTTTACAGATGCTGTTTGGTTTGGCATTTTATTTGGAAATTTTCTTTTGTTTATTAAACAGTGTTTGTTTTCCTTTTGGATTTACATCTCAATACTTTGCAGAGAGCAATCATAACTTCTTTTAGTCTGTAGCTTTGTGAGATGAAGTCTCCTGTTAGAAGAGATATTTTCCACAGTTCTTCCTTATAACACTGCTCCTGCTTGCACTTGCATTCTGCTGAGTGTTCTAGAGGAGGTCCTGTCAGTCCTTCGTGATTTCAAAGTTGGTAAAAATATTTGGATTTCTTTACTGAAATTATTTTGCTTAATATATAGCATTTTGCTGACTGCTAAAGAATAGTGGCTCAAAGTCATCCTTTGATGACGTTTAGAGATTGCTAAACGTCTTAAAGGCCTTCACTAAATTCCCATTCTTCTTCTCATCACTTCCAACCAATGACTTTCACTGTGTTCAGAAAATCTTGCTACTGTTTTCTTCATCATTACTCTGTACTGTAGCTTCCACTGTGTCATTCAAATAATTCAGGTTATTTTTCTAGGCTGAAGCTGGATCATCAGCATGTTTCATCAATATATTCCTAATTTTGAGTCAAGGTTGAAGCATTAAATAGGATTTCCTCTGGCACTGATCTCTGAGCAACTCTTATCTCCCAGCCAGCCATTAGCTCATCAGTGAAAATTGAGAGGCAATTCCATTTGACAGTTCACAACTTATTCTGCAAATCCTCTCTCAAACCCCATCTTTCCTGGTTTAGTTAAAATTTCCATTATTACAATATATCAAATATTTTATTGACATCTGGCAAAATAGATCTATTACTTTTCTCCTGTCTGAGACAAAAAGTACTGTGTTGTATCAAGAGAAGGAGATCAGGTTAAACCTGAGCAATCCACTGTTGAAAAGCATCTGCTGCATTCCCCTCTGCCTTGCATTTACTTCAAGAAAACTTATTTTTCCTCAAAAACATAATAAAACTACTAAAGGCCGATTAATAGGTGCCTGGTGATTGGGATTTCCCTACTTGCTAAATTACACCAATTTAACTCTGTCACCTTATAATAGAAAATCATAAGCCTTTAAAAATTTTGTTTGTGGCTTTTATTGTTGGTTGGTTGGTATTGTTTAGTGTGGTTTGTTTGGTTTGTTTGTTTGGTTTGTTTCATTTTATTTGGAGGTTTTCTGTGGCTTCATGTTTGATTTGTTCCACATGTGGTACAACAATCCTAAATGAGCCTGACATACATTTAATTGACAGCAAGAAAGGAAAGAAGACAAAAAAAGGGTATCTCATAATGTTAGTATATGCAGGAGAGTGATATCTGACCCTGTGCTGGTCTCAGTTAGAACCTAGCCCACAGAAGTAATTGACCAATCAGAAAAGTGTACACCTCTGTGCATACAAATTTTAAAAACCGAGAACCCAGAAAAGA
>VWZN01010504.1:26972-37672 GCA_013396955.1 Regulus satrapa | reverse complement strand
CCCCCCGATTTTTTTTTACAATTACATCTTGTTACACTACAGATATGGTTAGCTTTTTAATAGCAATATATAAATCTAGTTCACCAAGTTATCTCTTACTATAAAGCAGACCCATTTTATTGTGCATAGCAATAAGAATAGCTTGGCACACAAAAAATCAAGTCTCTTTTTTCCTCTCTTCAGTGAAGAAAGAAAGAGCTCACTTGGCTACCCTCTGCTTTGAAGAAAGATTGAGACTTACATTAGAGCACACCACACAGAATATAGTGAACAGAGATAGATGAGTATCCTAAGACCACATTACGTTATGAGCATGTTCAGTTACCACAACCCCTTTGCAACTTTTGCTAGATATAGGATAAGACATTGGAATGGAGGGTTGAGAGTTAGCCATAGAACTTGAAAAATGTAAAAATGTACTAAAGGATTCTGCATTAAGTGCCCATCATATGTAACTGCAGTACATTTTTATCTTTGCATTAATTTATAGCTTTTCTAAAGAAGCAAGAAACTAAATAGGCATCATGGCTATAATTACCTTAAGCAAGTGAGATCATGCTAAGTGTTTTACTTAATGAGGAAAATGAAACTGCCTCCTTTTTTATTTCTTTTTTAATTGTATTTTTTTTTAACTGTAAGGCAAATCACTATGTGGTAGGGCTTTTTCAGGGATATCTTAAAACTGTACCATATAAAAGACCCCATACAGAGGAATAACCTCAAAAAACATCTCCCTTGGAGGCTGATTAGATCAGACAAAGGAAGAAAAAGAAAAACCAAACTGAGAGGCCTTGGTACCATCTTAGCGATGCTAGAGGAAGAGGAGGCAAACAAATGATCTTGAGATAGACTCAGGTGTGGTGAAAAACCACCTCTAGCTGCAAGGGATTTTCTGTAGAGTGAAACTGGGCAGGCAAACTCTCAGTATACACACAGGAATCCTTCACCTAGACCCAGCTTTAGGAAACCTGTTAGCCAGAAGATAATATAGTGCAACTCTCGTGGATGCCCTATTTCTCACATCATGAAGGATTTATCTTTTCCTTTTGTGGAAGGATAGTGATTAAATACCAATGGATTTGGATGGTACTGCAGGAACCAATACCAGGACAATAGATGGCACTACCTCTAGATAAATTTTATGCTCTTTCATTCAAATCTTCAGAATGTTGCTTGGAAGTTATTTCCTACCATAGATCATCTGGACCTTAAACTCTTATCTGAAAACTGACAGCAAAATTTTGACTAATGTAAGTAGTCAAATAGTACTTGTGGTATTAATATAATGTACTAATGTAAATAAATATCTTCAATTTTAGAGGACAGGACCATTTCTTCAACCTAAGAGATTTTCTCAGTGATGTTTCCTGTTTAATGACCAAATGAATAAAGGGTAATGCAAAACAATTACCTTTATATCTTCTCTTATAAATACAGTGACTGTATTTATAAATGACTTTCCCAGATTTTAGCACACATACAGAAACTAAGAGACAAAACTTAGGAAGAAACAAACAAAAATTGTCTTCATATTAAAAAAAAAAAAGTGGAAGTATTCATGAAAAAACATAAAGTGGAATTCTGCTGGGAACATAGGAAACTTCCTTCTGAGTGAAGTTCACTCTCTCAGTGCAATGACTAAACCTCTGTTCTCCTGAAGTTTGAAGCGACATGAGTCTTAGCTCTAATTGATTTCCCTGATTTATGCCTGAATGGCCCACTTCTCCTTTAATATTAAACCCCACAAGTGATTTGCTATTTTTCTGCAATAGAACTAATTTCAACACACTGTAAAGTGGATTTGCTGGAAAATTATAAGTAGAATTTGCATAAAATGGAAGAACTTGTTTTGTAAGTGGGAGAAGTTATTAAAGTACTAAAAAGCTTCTGCAAAAAGCACAGCTCTATGACTACACAATAAAGGGCAAAAATCAGTTATTCCCTTGGAAAGTTGCTTTGAAAAATTTTCTGTAGGTAACAGGTCAGTGTTCAAAAGCAGACAAAAAAGGCAAGAAGAATGCTAAGTCCTATTATAGAATGAAGTAAGAATCAAAGATTTTGAAATCAACAGTATCCACTACAGATAAGCATATTGCCTCATGTTTGAATACAACATGTATTTCTTCCTATCCTCAAAGAATAAGGGGCTAACACAGCCTTGGAAGAGGACAGCTGAGGGCTAATAAAATGCAAGCTTTTAACAGTGCGATAAACTGGAACCAGCAATGAGTAGGAATTGTTCTTTCAGTACAGAGGCCAAATTAATTCACTGCCATCACCAGTAGCAGGCCAAAACAAAAGGAAGTCCACTCTCATGTTTTTTCTACTATAGAGAGCACTGTCTTTGGGTTTTAGGGCAAGACAGAGGAATACATAGCAGAGGAGAGTTCAAAACAGACTAGAAAAACTACAGGCAAGATAAACTTGACTGCACCCTCTCAGCCAAGAATTTCTGAAACTAGTGATGTTTGGAAAGAAAATATTATCCTGTACTTATCCTGTTCTCAAATGTTTTCCCTAGGCATCTGATTGATGCCATGAAACTTGAGGAGTGATGCAGTTCTCACCTGGTTTTGATAGGTGTCTTTTTTAGAAAGCTATTGCCAGGGACCAGCAAGAATCGGCTGTTGTGTAAGGGAAGAGTTCCTGGGAAGCTAGAGTGAATCAAGGCAGGCAGGGCATGAAACTCACTGATAAGTCCTACAATACCAAGCAAGATGAGCCATGCCCATCTGCTGCTCTGCACCATCAGCCAATCTGGCAATAAGATCAAACCAGAAGATGAAATCAGTGAGTCAGGGCTTGAATTAGTAAGGAACCTTGCCAGACAGTGGCCAAGTTGTGTTGTAGCTCAAAGACGAGAGAAGACTGAAAGCAAAGAGGTGGAGAAGCCATTGCTTCTCGTAACTCTTTCTTGCAATCTCTCCACACACCGCTCTGGTACAAGGATAGGCAGCTGCATCAAAAACTGACCCTTATCCCAGGCAACCAAACCACTAAGGGCAGTGAGAGGTGAGAGGCTGCACTTGACCCTGGTATTTTTTTTACTGGGCTTCACTTGCTCCACCAATACATTGATTGTGCTATGTAAACTCTGACTCATTTCAAGCATAGGAAAAATACCACTTATTTTTAAGGGTTGAATTCCATTTACCTAAGAATTAGACTTCCTTGTATTCAGTGCACTTATTTCTGCTTCTCTCTCATTATAACACTGGTTTCAGTATAACCAGTGTCATTTAGAAAGAGCACACTATGATAGTGGCTGATGTGTTTCCTTTTATCACTTATAGCCTGTTACAATTGTCTATACTGTTGGTTGGTGTAACCTTTGAAACACATTCCTTTCATTGGTTAAACATATAATTAATTGCTAGTTCAATTCAAGAACACCAAGCACAGGTTGTCCGTGATTTTTTACCCCTGTTCAAGGGATATATATTTTTTAAAATTACATCTTAAACTGGTAGAAGCAGATCTGTTATTGAAATGATGGCTGCCTCAGCAAATCTTTTACTGTGCAATTACATTCATGTTGGCATTCAGATGCAAAACAAAAAAGCATTCTTACACCCAGATTTCATTATTAGCTCTGTCTATTACTTTTAGCAACTGCCGTCTTCAAAAAAAGCCATAGAGCTAGAGTTTGAGACACTTATTTTTCTTTAAATAATTACATTTATTAGGAATTTCCTTGAGTTTTTATGGTGCCAAAATGTTTTCATAATCTCCTGTTCTTATCAGAACAGTCATCTTAGTTTTAACATGTGAAAATTGCTTTTATCTTTATGTGTTCTACACTCCACTTTGGCACATTTTTTTAAAAGTACAATGTGGGTTTCCCTTTGGAACCAGAGTAAACTTAGTTTCACATCTCTTCACACTGATTTGAATTTTCTCATGAAAAAAGACATCTAACAAGACCCTGTACATTCTTCTTACCCCAGGAATGTGAAACAAGAATAAGCAGGCACTTCATAAAACTCAGTGAAGGTGCTGCTACAGCGATGGAGGAGACAGTTCAGTCACAGGAACTACAAGGCTGAAGGGAAGAAAAACAACCCACTAGAGTTCATTATGTTAGAGGTAGATACCATATCAAAGTGATTGAGAATAAAGTTATACATCTTCATATTTGGCAAAGAACTAAAGGACTTGAAGAAAACTGTGTCAATACAATATGTAACATCCTTCAGCCTGTAGTATTTGCTGCCTCTTACATAATCTTCAATCGCCCCCATCTTCAAGGAAGACCATAAATCAATTTAGAGCAGCAGTTTCTGAATTGCTTTCTTGGCTATATTGTTCTACAGAAACTATTGTAAAAGTCTATGGAAACATGCAGGCAGATCTGGTTATCTAAAAGAAATTATCAGATTTGGTGTGAAAACGTATCTCTCTGGTCCAGACTGGAAAAAAATTAGAATAGAAATGTGGAAAGGGAATTGCAGGTAACTTTTGGGAAAAAATATTATAATGAATGACTTGAGAAAGGAAAATACACTCTATTACTGTAAACCACCTGTCTGACAAATGATGAAAGAGGTCAGCTTTTTATAAGGAATTTGTATTTTCTCCTCTCATTTAAAGCAGTCTCAGAAATTTCAGTCGCTGGAAATAATTATCAAGAACCAAACTGCTCAGGATTAGCAGGAATAAAAAATGACTTCTACATTTAAAAATTTTAACACTTTAAAACTTTTAAATGTGATCAAAAGCCTTTTATATGGACAAGATACACTAACATGATGGCAGATCACAAAAAGGATAGCTACCATTTTAATCAGATTTGGAAATAAAATACTGTAAGTTGTGTACATCACAAGGTGAGGTGGATTTTACCATTTAATAATTCGAGTGTAATAAAGTATGTACATCCTATATTTCTCATCTATGAAAACAGATTAGGCTGGATATAACAGGAGAGATTGTACAGTATAGATTTCATACATGTAATTTTTAAATCATAGGGAAGGAATGGCTAGAGGATTACATACCTTTATTTCAGTAAATATGAAGATGATGAAATCTGGATATTTTATGGTCAGCATTACAAACATTATCCACAGGTTATCAGCTTTAATTCAAACATAAAACATGATGCAACTATTGCCTAGAAGCACCAAGATCATAATAAAGACAGACGTTGGGCTGAGAGACATTTAATTAGATGAGCTGGCTACATTACTGAATGAGTTACTATTTCTGCTTGATTTGACTAACAAATGGTCTCAGAATGTGTTAACCACCCATTCTTTTGCAGGTTGCTTTTAGCAAATGCTGCATTCATTTGTAATCAACAGTGCACATGCTGTTTAAGTTCTAAGGCACTAGAACCTGGTCTCTAAATAGGATTGCTGGTAGTAATTGCGATAAGAGTGTGTAAAGATATCTCAGAAAAACCTGGATGTAATTTTATTTTAGGCAAAAATTAGAGAAAGCTGTGGTTTGTTCACAAAAAAATTTGTACAAAGGGTACTTTTGATGACTATCTTCAGGAAAGAGAATCACAGAATCACAAAGTCAATTAGACTGGAAAACACTTCTTATGTAAGTGCTTCTGATGATAAACAATTTTATGATGGAAAGAAACTTTCAGTTACTGTAGATACTATTCCATTAGTAAGAAGGCTTACTGTATACACATAAAAAGTTAGGCAGACAAAGTTGCAAGCATTTTTGAAAATGCTACTTTGACTCTTGAAGGCTATTCTAAATAACATCTTTTGTGAAAGTTATCTTAATATTTTATGACTTTTTTTTTTTTTCAAAGATCCAAAGTGAAATTATATAGGCCAAAAAAGTTAACTTAGGATCACAGAGCTCTGCTCTACTACAGTACTTCTTCAGGTTTCAGTAAACCTTTTCAGTCCCATGTCAGGAAAGCAGATAAGGTTAATGGATGACATATTTTCATAAGCATGTTTCTTAGCTTGGTTATTCTGCCCTTTAAAATATGAAACAGACTCCCTGAAGTCATATAAATAATAGTTTACCTGAGACCTTCAAAAATGTGGTTGATGCCCTTGCCTTTGGCTGTATTTTCTTTACTGTGTCAGATAGGAACAAGAAGAATTGCTCTGTGAACAGGTGATTAAAACAAAACAAAACTAAACAAAAGAAATCAAAAAAGGAAAGGAAAAAAGTGTCTACCACCCCCTTCCCAAGGTCTTTCCATGAATACAAATGAAGCTGATAGAAACTGCAAGTGACGGGCAAGGATGATAAACCACTCAGGCAATGCACCACAAATGGGTAAAATACAAAAATAATGCGGTTATCACCACACTGCTTTTGTAAATTTTCTACAGAAGCCATACACTGTACTGTCAGATGAAGTTAAGTTTGGTTTTTAGTTTTTCTCTTGACATTTGCCAACTGCTAAGTACTACCAGAAATTATTTACTGTTATTCAACCTTGTTTTGAACTTCAGGTGGGCTAGCTTAGTTTTTATTTGTTTAACAAAGTAGTAATCCTCATCTTGAATTTTGAACTTTAATTCTTCTTTTACTGTTGTTGATATTAGTTTTACTAATTGTTGCCATTAGTTTTATTAAATGTATTTCTCTTGGGGGAAATTTTAATGGTTTTTGTAGTATTACAATTCAGTAACTTAGTTCTGCCAACCAGCTTTTCAGGTATGGGTATGTGTGGAGGCCATAAGGTTACCATGGCCCTTCCCTGGAGGGAGAAATCTTTTTAAGCCTGGCAGATTTTCAAGCTCTCAAGGCAAGCAGCAGGTATGGGTATCAATAGATTTTTTTTTTTTCCCAGATTCACAAGAAAGCAGAAATTAGAGGGGGAAAAAAGCGGTAAAAACATAACAGAGACTGAAGTCTACTTTAAAAATGCATACTGACTCATCTTTTATGAATTACAGCCATCCTACTTACCTGTTTCCTACTCTAACATCAAATCGATGTAAGTCCCTAGCAACTCTGACATCTGATGCCATTTACATCACAGTACTCCCTAAATTCCTTGGGCAACAAAAGTGATGGAGCACAGAGTAGATGTATCTCCTTGCTAGTACCACCTGCAACAAGTTGTGAGAAAATGAAAACCATGTTAAGCTACAAATATATTACCTATATCTACACCACGTTATCTATAAGCTACAAATACATTAGTTTTGTAAGTTAAATTGAAAAACAATCATTATCTGGTGACTGAATGTGAGTTTTCAATCATGTTTGATAAAATTTAGGATCCAATAACATAATTTGCTACTGTGCAAAGACCATGACATGCTACAATTCATATGAATTAATGGAAGATCAGAGTAATTATGCAGAGACCATATGAAAAGTATTATGAAATCTTTGGGAATCTCAAAATCAACAACAGTAATTAGGTTGAATGTAGAAGTATGTAAAAGAAGGAACACCTTTCTACAATAATCAACAAAACAGAATCTAGATATGCACTAGTCCAGTAACAGAAAAATTCATTTGCCTAAATGAAGTATTTTCTTAAGTTAATAGTCTGAACTGAACATTACTACAATTTTGCTGCGGCTTTATTCCTTACTCTGGGAACGTAGTCATTCATACAAAGAAACATTGGAAAGAAAACTTCTATAAATGATGGCAGTTTTGTTTAAATTTTTTGTGACATTCATGCAAACAAACACATGACCAATAAAAACACTGCTAAACCTTTTGGGAATAAAGGTCGGCTGGATTTCAGGAATGTTTTCCACATTTCTAAGCCTCTATTTTCCAACTGATAGCTCGAACATGGAGATCACTATCTTGACTCCTCCTTGCAGAGACAACTACAAAGTGGTGATGGAGCGTGTTGCCTATACAAAAAAGATCCACAGAGACCTTCAGTTCTCAAGGAAAACCTGCCCAGTTCCACCAGCTCTGCTTGCAGGAGAGACTGGAGATTAAATTCAGCAGCAAATAGAGCCTGGGCTAGGAGGCAGGGAATCATAGCTGAAGGCTTTAATTAGGAGATACAAAAAGTGTTGTCATGATTTTGGAGTGCCAGGGCTGTAGCCAGCTGAAAGGCCTCCTTCAGAAGACTTTACTGCTTCCCTGCTAAATTAGACTGGGTTGCTCTTCTCCACTCCAGCATTTTGCTGGGAAGCAGCTTAGTGTTAAGGTATCTGCAGAAAAGAAGAGATCTGAGGGCAAAGAAAGAGGTGGTTGAGAGGAAAAGCATTCCAGAGGAGGACTGGATCACAGAAAATCTTTACAGATTATATGGTTGGCTGGGAATACCATGGGAATATTTCTGGTAAGGAGATTTTGGCATACACAGAAGAGAGGACTGTGATTCCACTACAGTGATATCAGTGTATATTATCTATCTCTGGTGGTTATATAAACTCTTCCCATCACTTGTGCTTTGAAAACACAGTAAGACAATCATCAGGTTTTGCTAAGTATTTCCATGTTGGAAACTATGCCTTTGAGGATCACTGCAAGCTGACAAAGACTCCGAAGAAGAGGGAAAAAAGGACCACTTCATAAGCAAGTGTGATAACAACTATAACTTTGAATCCACTAACATCTAAAGGTGCTTCAAATGGATATATTTAGTAAGAAAATGCTAAGAACTTTATCACAATTGCTTATGCATAGCACATGCTACTTTAGATCAAATTTTGCCTTCAAATTCCAAGAGGTAGTTCTCATAGAACAAAAAAGAGAAAAAAAAAATTATTACACCTAATTACTAAGACAGAAAATAGGTAACATGCTGATAATGACTAACATTGCTGACTTCAGCAAAGTTAACAAGGACAGAATTTCACTGACCATATCTCAGCTTGACTTTACCTTTTTGTTGAGATTATTAATTTTCATTTATACGACTGTTTTTTGTTTATTACACATATTTTTTTTTTGTTACTGCAATTTTCTGCTTGCTAGGCTTCCATCCTACTCTTTTATATGTGAATAACATAATACATTTTGTCACTAATAACATCACAATTCTTGCACTCAGTTGAATACCAGTACAGATTAAGTTGGAAGATACTATGATTTTCACTTTATTTGCCTTTTTCCCTAGGCTACGAGTAGGGAAGCATATTATCACTTCATTCAAAAATTACATGTGTAGTAACCTACATGTTTAATAGTTTTCACTTCTCTGAGGTTATGCAGAGTGCGATGATAATCCATTTATTTAACTCATATGGACAAATCCCATTGTACATTTTCTTTGCTTTCTGTTTCAGCAGAATTCTGTGGATATTAAAATTGTCATTATCTACCCACAGGCAGTTTTGAAATACCCATAGGCATCTTGCTTAGCTACTGCTTGAAGCTTTGGAAAAAAATAGTGCCATACAAAGCTGAAAAACCTATAATATACATGTAGGAAAAATTTCTGTCATTTTGTGGTATTTCAACCTGTAAGACATATGCTGGAGGTCTAAAGCTGCCACTGGTAAAACAACCTTAATGTTCCTATGAATTCTACATAAGAACTTGCTAGCAGAAACATATTGCTTAAGGCAGTCCTACATAAGACATCAGGTTGAAAGATAAATGGGTCTCTGGGCTGAAATGGATGATTTTTATTAAGTGTGAGTGATTATAGCAAAATTTCATGAGCTTCTAGCAAAGACTTTTCAGTGCCACCTGGTAATATAATACTACTGTGTCTAAATACACACTGTGGCTTAAAAAGTCCTGATTCTAAACTAGGAAGAAAATTATAAACACAGCTAAGTATTAAGCAAGTATTTACAAGATTATTTAGCGTAAGAGGCAAAGGAGAGTCTGCCTCTTGCATCACATGACACCCCTGAGGATTACAGAAATATGGAGCTGGGAAGTCTCAGAATGCTTGTGTAATTGTTGGGAGAGAGCACAGGCTGTGTTACTTATTACCTGCACTAATATGAAATTAAAGACATCAATTATAAACAAACAAGCTATTCTCTACCAACTTAGGAAGGATATACTGTGGTAAATTAAATCTTAATGGTATTGAATGTCTGACACCAGATCAGAAGGGTAAAACTAAACTATAATATAGAAAAATGTGAATAATCGAATTACCATTATTCTTCACTACTTACACAGAAGCAGAATCACTTATGTAAAACAATAACAAAATATATTCTATTGAGTAACAGCGTCAGTGATGTGAAGTAGCAACTATTGTAATGATCTTCCAAACTTTTTAGGGTGAGGTACATTGCATCTGAGAACACAAAAAAATAGCTGAGAAGATTGCCAATTTACATTCTCATACACTTATTTGGAATATTATTGGAATAAAATCTTTAGATAAAAGGACAGTACTGTGGAATCCAGCAATGGAGAAGTCCAGACTTAAAAACTGTTGGTACACGTAAGAAAAGAAATGTGAGTTCCATGTACATAACAGAAGGCTAGAAAAATAAAAGCATATGCTTAAATCATACAGGATTAGTGAGAACTTCACTAATAGTTCTGCTCCTAGTTCTGTCTACAACACTAAAAAATCTTTCCATGTGCAAAAAAATATACATAGCAACTAGAGGTAAAAATTCCATATCAGTCCAGGTAATGCTAACAGTATACAGAACCAAATTGTCTAATTAACAGTGAAAAAAGGTTATGAACAACAAAGTTAAGTTGCAGCCCCTTGTGTCTACTTTTATACATTTCCAACTTCCTTCCTTCCTTCCTTCCTTCCTTCCTTCCTTCCTTCCTTCCTGCCTTCTGTCACTTTCTCCCTGAACACTTGAAGT
>VWZN01010504.1:0-15904 GCA_013396955.1 Regulus satrapa | reverse complement strand
TTTTTAAGTTTTAAGCCTATTTTGCTCTTTCTCCTAGTCCTATCTCACAGCAAGAAATTAGTAAGTTATTCTAACAGCTACATAGTCAATTAAATACCACTGAAACCATTACATTTATTGGTGCATGGCCAAGAAATTAATATTAGCAAACCAAAACCTCTGCACAAATCAGAGTTTCTGCCTGGTTAGACTCAAACCTCTACAACACAGTAGGCATGTGACTTGATGACAGGAACCCCTGTAACTGTGGTGCTACCTTTTAAAACAGGATGCTAAAGTACTTGAATGCATCCCAAGAAGGGCAGCAAAGAAGATGAAGGGGCTGAAAGACAGAGAGCTGGAAAGATCCAGGGCCCAAGTGGTGCCTTGGAGGTGCAATGTAGTAGTCAGGAACAGAGTCTCAGGGACTCAGAGTAGCCCTGACAAGGGCCACTAAGGACAAGAATCAACCCCTGGGAGCCACCCCTGGTGCCATCTTGGAAGTCTAGAAGGCTTCCTCCCACCAGATGGGAGGCATGAGGGCAGCAGACACCTGGTCAAAATGGACCAAAGGAGGCCAAGGGCTCTAATGGGACTCAGGGCTGCAGAGGAAGGCAAAAGGTGCTGCAGGGGAAAAGAAGGGTGCCCATCTTCATGGACCATGAACATCAGGCAGAAACCTGGCCGGCAGTGCCAGAGGATACTTTATCATCACCTGTTCAGTGTTACAGAGGAAGGCAAAAACCTGCCAAAGGCCAGTGCCTGCCTTCCCCAGAGACTGAAAGGTGGCAATCAGTTATTCCCAGAACAAGTCCTGCCTTCTCATCCTACACACTGGGCTTACCTCCCAAGATATTCCTGACTTCTACTCTGCCCCAGCTGGAGCTGTGGTGGGGTCTTCCAAGATTGAGCAAATGCCCTTGGCCTTATGTACATTGGGAGCAAGAATCCTCCCTGCACCTGGGAGAGCACTGGTGTGTACTCCTGGGATCCCTTGCAATGACTCTGCACCCCTATTCTTATTACTGCTGCCCCTGGCTCCACACAGAGTATGAGGACAGGGAGTTCTGGCATGCTCTTTAAGCACACTTCTCTTTAAGCAAGCTCTCTCCCTTTGTGTTGCCATGGCCATGCAGCTGAAAAAAAGGATTTCAATCCCTTAGATGAGCTTTGAAGGGGACCCTGCTGGGAACTGGTTTTGCAGTGGAGCACCTCCAGGAGACTTGTTCAGCCTCCAGTTCTCCTCCCTCAGCTTCAAGCAATTCTACCATTTCAAGGACTTTTCTCTGATGCATTCAGGCTAGTTCCAGGCCAGCTATGGTGATGGGAGGTGGGAGGATGCTTCCTTTTTTCCTGTTCCAGGTCACTGTGACTGCCATGTTGCAGTTATGGTGGCACTGTGCCACAAGGGTCATGGAGTTCTCCATTCACAATTCCACTGACAATATCTTCATCATCCACTCAGCATCCTTCAGAGAAGGAGCTTTGGGGTGCTGGCCCCAAGGCAGTCCCTGTGCGAGGAGGCCCAGAGTGCTCTCCCTGCCCTTGGTGACCATGCACTGGGCACAGCTGCTGGGTGACAATGACACATTGTCTGCCACTTGGATCCCAAAAACAAACCCCGTGCTGTTACCTTGCTTTCAGGCTGTGGAGAAAAAAAATCCTGTAGCTTAGAGGCCACCTCTATTATCTGTCAAGTTATGCAGAACTCTACATACTCCTCCTCCAAAGTACACCTGAGTGTTTACTGACTTAGCTCTTGCTGTAGCACAAACAAGTATTTTTCATGAACAAATATTCAATTTTCTCAAGAAAGTTATTTCAGTAGCCTACATTAAAAAATAATAATAATAAATATATTAGTATTCTTTACAGTTAAAATGAAAGATTTTAGTTTTCTTCTTTGTGTGGAACTTATACTGGACTAAATACAAGACAAAGAACAACTGAGGATTTTCTGAGATTTCAAAATGTTCAGGCATCCAGCTACAAGATGGTGTACAAGCCACACAGTACTTGAGAGAGTCTTGTAAGAATGTTATTGACTAGTGTAACCTGTGAAACACACGATAAAGTTAAAAAAAAAAGGCAAAAGCAATAAAATAGCATTCAAACCACCTACATCTCATACTATTCCAACTTGTTTGAAGAGTTACTGGTAACATTATTAAGTTATTTAACAGTGGTTTTTTTTTTTTCTATTTTTCAAAAAAATAATGCTTTCATTAACTAATCAACATTATATTCTGTCTTTCTGTTGTTGTCTTGGGGAGTCCTGTTTTAACTAATGGCAGCTGGAAGGTCCAGCCAATTTCCCTACGATAGCAAAGTACTGCATGGACTTCGTTAAATTTGGCAAGTTTTTCAAACATTTCCACGTGCATGCAAAGGACCAGGTTTGTTAACACATGGAACACCCCACTTTATTAATTTTTTATTATTTTTCATGCTCTTTCCCCTGATTTTTACAATGTTCCCCCTATCCTCTTTTTTGGGAATGGAGATTTTTTCATAGCAAAAAAAATTGCAGAAACCTAAGATATACTTCAAAAAGAAAGCTAATTCAACTATTCTTATTTTGTGGTTAGCTCTGTAGAATTTGTAATCTAGTTGTCTGCTGACCTGTGTTAATAATTTGACAATTGTCACTGTGTAATCTGATACACTATGGACAAGTGCCACAGTATTAAAACCATAGTCATCTGAGGTATAATCTCTGCCTACAAAGTCGTGTTTCTGAGCTGAAATAGACTATCATGTAAATGCACTTGAATCTGTCTTTGAAAGGCAGCTTTCACCTCCTTTTCTACATAAAATGTTTGTAGAGTTTTAAAGAGATGTGGGGAGAAGGCACCTGAGGGAAGTGCCTTCCAGCCATATGCCAGGAATATCTGCAGGCTGAAGTCATGGTATGGTTTCAGCCCTTCCCCAGTCCTACATAATTTCCTTTTTGTGAATTTGACTTGGAAAAAACTCAACTACAAAGCAGGTTTTGCTTCCAGTCAGGACATTGTTATATTATCAGTTTCTCATGCAGAGCACTGCTGGATGACGTCTGTCTGTCTCTCTGTCTAACCACTGAACTGGCAGAGGGAGAGGAAGAGCAGCAAGGAAGGGCAGAATCCTAAAGCCTATGCAAAAATCCAGAAATTAAAGAGCTTTGGTACTCTTTGGCATTGTGATTCTTAATTACAAAGAAACTTTGTCTTGCTGCCAGTTACATTGTGGCTATATTTATGTACCAATATTCTTGCTGTGTTCTGTTACTTAGAATTATTTCAAACTTTGATTTGCAATCAAAAATCAGTTGACAGAATATGGCTGCATGGGATTAAAGCTGAATGCTGGCACTCTGTCACACAGAGTGTATCCCCACAGAAGGTAAGTAATAATCACCCAGAAATGTTCCGCTGCATGTATCTGATTACCTAAATTAATCTTTAATGTGAAGTTATCCTCAAAAACTGGCATCTAATTCATATCACTGTGTTACAGAGAGAATCACACTGTTTACGCATTCATAAAACACCAGAAACAGCCACATGAAAATTCTTCATTTTCTCCCCCATTTTTTTCCCATGGAACACAGACATTTTCATTTAAATTGGCTTACATGCTGCATAATCTCCAATGGCAGATTTGACACTGCATTTTGAAATAATTTTAGTATTTCTGCATTGTGATTCTGTGATTAAAATCCATAATTCTAACCATAATAAAGTCAGGAAAGTTTTGGAATTCTCTGGGGCTGCTAGGATAAATTAGTTGTGAGTAATAATTCCTGTTCAATGTCCTGTGCTTTAGTCTGAAAGTACTACAGTACCATCTGGACTGTAAAAACAAGTTAGGTTGTTAATGTTAAGTAAAGGAGGTGAAAAGGGACCTGTGCTGTTACAAGCCATGCAGCTTCTGTGACAACAATGCAACTTCTATTACTAATGCAATTATAGGTAATTAAGAGACAGAAATATGAATTTTTTTTCTCAGTAGCATTTTAAGTGCCTATAATTATACATACCTGCATGAAATTATATGCATTTATAGTATTTAACTACTGATAAAAAGGGAATGTTCCTTGGCTTTAGTGTTCCCCTGTAATTAGATCTCAGCTTGCAATCTTTGCAATAAAAGAAATGCTCATGTAAGGAGAGGAAGGCAAAATAAAAGGACACTGCTTCAACACTTGCATCTCCCAAGTACAAGTTTAATACTCTAACATCACTATTCTTCTCATATTTTTCAAAACTGCTGGAAATAAAATGCAGAACCCTTTTCCATGTCAGGCTAGAGTTTAGCTTGGTGTAACCTGGGACTTAAGAAGCAATTATCCTCAGGCAGGTGAAACCTAAAACCTCAACAAACCTCAGTAACTTTTGTTATGTTCTTCCTGAGAAAACACTCCCCTCCTTACTAACCACTCTGGCTAATGATGAAAAATGCCACCATTTACAACTTCACCTTTTGTCCCCTAAACCAAATGGCTGAAGTCTACATAAGAATAATTCAATGTGACAGCTTATCTTTCTGCCCAGTGGGGGTCTTTACTGAAGTGCGGCTATGAAAGCAATTTCCATGCTGATGATGATGACTAAAGCCTTTTTGCTTCAGATCCAAACTAGTTTAAAAAAGCAGGAGGATCCCACTATGACAAGCCACAAGTGTCTTCCCAGGAAGTGAAATTGAGTTGACATATAGCACACATGGCACTTAGATTCCTTAAAAGAAAGCCGCATAAAAATAGTGTATATATAATGGCATATTGTAGAAGTGCTTGTAAAGTCTTATTTGCATATGTTAATAAGACAGTCATGAAAATCCAGTCAAATCTAAAGCTTGGCATTGTTACTTCTCAGTAAAAGTGTTTGTTCTAAAGTGCAAAGTAATGAGAAATAAACTTGGTCATGGGAAAACAACAAACTTGATTACACCTCAATCATTGAAAAAAACCAAAGCCAATCCTAAGAAACTTCTTTAGATACTATTCTAATTTCCTGTGACTATACAGCTGCTACTCTGCCTGCAACATAATCTTCCTGTGCTTAAAAAGCATAAGTTTAAGACATACAGTTATAAATTCTATGAGGATATCAGTGCCCAAGGCAGTAGAAGAGAGAAACAGACTGAGAATATGTTCTCTTACATAAAGAAAATATAAATACCTACATACTTAAGCATAGATAAACCACTGTTATTTATGCCAAACTCTGTTACGAATACAGATGTTTATATATATATATAATAAAACTAATAAAATAGTATATTAAAAATATAAAAAATATTTTCATGTCATAAAAGGTCACTATATATAACTTTTATACGGCACATGGCATTATATGAAATATTTGGATGCATATTATGTGTATAGAAATAATTTCTAAATAGTAACTTCTACAAGAAATTAGCTTCCAAAATAAGCTGCTCAACATATAGAAAGCCTTACATTTTATATTTCATAAATATACCATAAAGCTTTGATATTAATTAGTTTAACTGTAAGTTACTTGTAATTATATCATAGTATGTTTCAAAACCTTAATTCTGATTAACTTTGTTATAATAATGGATTATTTTCTAATAAAAACTGGCATAAATGGGTTGAGATCATTGAGATCAATACGTATTGTTGCATAAGCTTAAATTTATCCATTGGAGGAAAAGCAGAGATTTAATTAGCTGTATCTTCACATCCTTTCTTTCAAGTCAGTTTACATTTCCAAAATGAAATATTGAAACTAAAACCAAGTAATTCAAATTGACAGATACTGACCACAGAAATTCCTTTTAATTTCAGACCTGTGTGAGGAGACAGAACAAACTTCATCCCCATGACACCAGCTTGTCACATGCTTTTTTCATTATGACTTCAACCTTCAACAGGTCCGTGAGGAGAATCAATATAAAGTGTCCTGACATGCCAGAACAACTCACTGGTACACCACAAAGCATGTCCTTTAAGACTGGAGTCACTAAATTAATCTTCTTTGCAGCAGTTGATGGGTTTTATGTTTTCCAGCTGAGGCTAAAACCATGCTGGTACCGCACCACTCTTTTGGCTGCTGCTGGGCGGCGCTTGTGTAGAAGCATCAAGGCATCTCTCCACACCCTTCCCCTTAAAGACTGGGAGGAGGGGGTGAGTAAGAGGTTAGACAAGGACATAGGCAGGGGTAGCTGAGCCAAACTGAGGCTTTGGAAGCAGGGACTTTGGAAGCAGTTTCCCAAGGGAAATCCCATACTGCACAACAGCATGACCAGCAATAATACCTCAGGAAATGGAAGAGGAAAGGAGTATGTTTAGTGTTATGGAGTTTGTCTTCCAAAAACAACCACTACATGTGCTGAGGTGAGGCTCTGCTTTCCGGGGAGAAGATGGAAATTTGCTTGCTGATGCAAACAAGTGAAAAATTTTCTCTTTTTGCTTTGCTTACATGTGCAGCTTTTTCTTTTCTTAATAAAGTATCTTCTTAATCCACCAGTCATTTTGCCTTTCTTCTGTTTTTCTCCCCATCTCTCAGGACAGGGAAAAGAGCTAAAGGTAGGGTGGGTGTTTGGCTGCTGGACATGGTCAACTACCACAACTCATTTAGTTCAAAAAGATGCCTACATTTCAGGACAAGAAGGCATTTTGCAAGACCAAAGCAGTATATTTTATTTTACTATATTTAGTAGCATCTATCTCTTGAGAGTCTCTTAAAATAAAGTAGGAAATGAAAAGAACATGCATTTCTTTAACACAACTATGCAAATATTTGCTGATGATACCCAAAATCACTGAGCCAGTAGAATATCTATCATTGGAGATATACAAAGCTCAACTGGTCCTGAGTAACCTGATGTAGCTTTGAAGTAGGCCCTGCTTTTAGAGGGTGACATAAACTCCAGTAGTTGGTTATTACCTGAATGATTTCAGGGTTCTCTGATCTAGTACTCCTTGCTTCTTTCAGAGCTCTATTTGAAAAAGCTATTTTCAGCTTTCGACCATTTCCACCATTTCCACCATAAAGCTTGCAATGGCTTTAATGTAAGGTAATTTTCATGATAAGCCAAGCTGCCTGCATTCAGGAGTTGGGTACTTGTTCTTTCTGTCTTTCCTGGTATTTTATTTTTTTTCATCAACAAAGAAACCATTAATTAGAACCAACAAAATTGAATAAGTGGCTGAAAAGGTAATTCCAAAGCAAAAGGCTGCCCTAATTCTCAATTACTCTTCTCAGACTGGGAAAAGCAAACAAACAAAAAACAAACAAAAAAAAACAAACCCACCCAACAAACCAGTAAGCATTACGTTAATTAAGTTGTAGCATGTATTACATTCCCTGATGTGCAAGCATGAGGACCTGCTTTAGTTGTTTGAGGAACGGAAGCCTGAAGGGGCTGAAGCCAGGAGCCACGATTTCTAATTGCAAAAAGGTCTCCATAACAGTCATCTAAGAAACAGACAAAATGTGTGAGGAGTTTCCTCTATTCAAGGAAGCCATATTGTTGACATATAGGCTGAGCCTGACTTAAAAGAACTTTTCACCTCCTCCTCTGCTGGTGAGTGGGAAGATTTGAGAGCTGCTTTCCACTGCACCCTGCACAGTCTACAATTTAAAGCCACCATCTCTATCACCTAAGCATGGTTTTAGCACTGCTAAAAGGACAGCGTCACCTCGATATTCTCACTCACCGTGTCAGGACCATCTTTTCTGGATCACTGTATATTTGCAGAATATGAAGGACATATCTGTGTATTTGAGTATGGGTGATATCTCCACAGCTTACCTGTCAATAATGGCGCACATGTCAATGGTGACATTGGCAAAGCTTCCCAGCTCGCCTTGCTCCACTGCGTGCAAATCTACCAGCTGATCATCCACATGAATACTCTGCATGCATCCTTGAAAAGAATGCTCAAATAGCGAGTGATCTGAATCATTCATCTGTACAGGAAACCCTGCAGAGAAGCAAATAGAGAGCGTTATTAACCTCATCTACTATGACTTATGCTGTGATATTTTTTCAAAGGAAAAGGTTTCCTAGATGAGGGTAGAAAAAAGGCAATGTGGTAAGGAAATATTATAAAGTTATTAATTTATATTGCAATGTTATTGATTTAAGTAGCTGTCAACTATCTGAAGGAATTTATACACTACAGCTGATGATTCATTAACTTTTGCCTAAAGGGTAGAAGTTTTCTGATACCATTTCCTCTGGTCCTCTCTGATGCTGCTTCTCATTCCTTCTTTCTCATACAAATATTCTTGGAGTAGGAAAAGGATTTATCTCATTGCTATATTTTAGAACTCAAATTCTAATTTTTCTGATTTTTCTGACTAAAAATATAGCCATGAAGTGAATTTCCACTTCAGCCTTCTCTAGAACTAGGTTTCCAGTTTTTGACACTGTCTTTTTGTTAATGGGCAAAGAATACTTGTGTTGGAATCTTTAAAATAGTTCTAAAGTCTAATGCCCTTGATCACTACTGAGGAATCTGAAGACATTCTATAGTATTTTCCGTTTTTCTCTGAAGAAACTCATTTTCTTGTGTGTTTGAAGCTGGTTTACAAGACATGAGAGTGACTTAGTGTCTTGCTTAGGCTAAAAGGCAGGGAGACAGAGCATGTTTATATGCAATTCATTAACTGAATGCCCTTCAGAAGTGAATGTATCAATTTGCTTGAGAGAAATGTCCTTGATAAGACAGTGGAGTGACTACTTATAAATCTTTAACAATGTGCTCCATGAAAAAGAGAGAATCCATTTAAGATGGGAGCAGGAAGGAAGAGAGTGAAACGACAGTTTATCGAAAAGAAGGTAAAGAGGTTAAAATCCTGAAGAATTCATAATGGTGCTTCAGATTTCAGCCAGGTAGGTGGCCAGCCATGCAATACTTCTCTGACAAGAGTAAAATATCATAAACATTTGCTATGGTGGCTAAGACAGATTTTACAGCTCCCATTTGTTCTCCTTCTTTTCTATCCACCTTGCCAATCTCCAATGCCTTATGGCCTCTTCAGCAGCATTTGTGGAGACAGGAGAATAAAAGATTATGAAACTGACATTATTTGAACAGTGACAGAAAAAAATGATGAACCTAATTTTTTTTTTTTTCCTGAATAGAGTTCATCATATGCCACATAAATAATTGAATTGGCTGACAAGGAGGGCAACAAGAGCAATAAGAGAAACCATAGGTGCTGAAGGTAAGATGATGCCTAATACAGCACCGATTACTAGGAAACCCACAACTAGTTACACATAAGTCTGCCAAAATCTAATTAAGATATATTTTAACTAAAAGGCTTTGACAGAGATTTCATATCATCATTAATATATTTTTAAAGTTTCTAAAGTGATCCTGTCCATCTCACCTAAATTTACTTTTGGTAGCTTCAAAATTTCCCTGACTCATTTCAGTAAGCACCCACTTCAGAGTTCGCTGGTGATGGCACAGAATGAATCAGGGATGCTATAGCAATTAAGCTGGGACAGTGCTAAAACTTAGTTCTGACAGGCATCTCAAGAAGCTGGGCTTGCCTTGAGGTTGTATCACCTCTGGACTAAAATTATGCCACTATTACAGGGAGCCACAAACTGCTATGAGACACATATATAAGCACATCACATTAACACACATTTGAAGAAGGAAAATCTTCTTGGGAATCCCTCATAACTTCATCAGATGAAATGTCACCCCCAAAAAAACCCCAACCAACCAACCCACCAACCAAGAAAAACAAAGTGCTAATCATGGACTGTAGGAATTTTTATTTTTGAGAGTCAGAAAAATCAAGTTGTAGGAACATGACCTATATAATTTTTCCAGTATGGGATTGGCTAGTGACTTATGAAAAAAGAACAGACCTTTCAGAAACCTGCCTCTCCTTTTTTTTAAAAATTAATTCTTCATAGTGACTAATTAAACGGATGTATGTGAGGCTTTCCAGCCAACAGTAGAGAGAGATAAAAGTGCAAGTTAGTTCTGTGCTGTTTGGTGGATGCAAGAACAATATTTGTATATTCCTACCAGGCACTTTTCCTGGTTATACTTAAAAAGCTTACTCTTTCAGTATAATTGTCTGTTTTTCAACTTTGAACCCTAGAACTCCTCCCAAGCAAGAATCCCCAAAATAACATACATTTAGATCTTTGGTTCAGTACCAGAGCAAGGCAGGAAACCTACATATCACTTTCGGATCCAGGGTACTTCCAAAATTCCTTTGGTTTAAATATTAAATTCAAGGTTATCAGCACCGGGACAAACAGCAATATTCATGTAAACCCTACAAGCTAATACAGATATATCTGAATATAATGAAAGATCATCCACCATTCTACAAACCCTAACTGAAAAATAAGGTTGAAACCAAGAGCCACAATTCACTGTTCACATCAAAAAGAGTATGAACCAAACATCTGAGTTTAAAATGTACTATTAGATTCAAAAACTTGAGACTATTCCAGAACTAACCACAGAGGTATTTCAATATGTGATTCTCAGCTTCACTGCATCTGAAACATGCGCTATATTAGTACACATCTATTATTGCTCTCTGAAACATTCTTCAGTTTTCTACTGGTTGAACCTGCACACAGAAAAGTGGCAGCTGGGTCCCTCAGCCTCGGTGGAGAATCCATGTCCTTGGGTTTACTGGCTGGAACAGGAGGGAGTTGTGGAATGGAGAGGCTGGATGTGGCAGCTGTTCCTAACCTAACTACGTAAATCAAGCTTTTCTCTATTAACCAAAAGAGAGGTGTACACTAAGTGTTATTCAACTTCCCATTCTGAATTTTTCTGTATCTATCAATAGATGAAGACTATAATTTTCCAATGCAAATGTCTTTGTTTTCCTGTCTTGCTGCTATTCCCTTTGCTGTTTCTAGTCATGTAAGAGACTGGAAAAGGCAGGAGTTTTATGCACTCGTACAGCACATTTCATAAGTCTGTGGGGCTGACTCGGTGTCAAAGCATTTCAGTCATGCTATACTCTAACAGATAGTTATGCTAAGAATTAATTTCAAAAAACAATTCCCACTCCACAAGGAGTGGAAGAATGGATTTTTTAAACTATATGCTTCTCACAAAAAAGAAGAAAAGCAATTAGATTAGCCTTACCCACATTGTTTTTGACCTACCAGGTATATAGTCTAACGTCCATTAATTTTGGTTTGACCTGGACATTTAAGAGTATTCTGGACAGAATAATTTGGGGCAAAGCTTCTGCCTCAAATTTAAACCTCAAAATGACCTAGCACCTTGTGGTTTTAATTAAATACATAAGACAATGCTTTCCCCTTCCAGATTCCCATTATTGAGTCATGATTCTCTTCCTCTTCCTTCCCACAGTGAATGAAATTTTAAATAAATGAAGTTCTCTAACTAAAGCTGACAGTAATACTGACAATAGGCAGGCTAAGTAATGGATGAATAATTTGGACAGCACTACATTGATCTTCTTTTTGACAAGAAACTATGTAAATTTTCAAAATGCACATAAAATTCAGTTTACACAGTCCAAAACAATGTTCATGCTTACACTTACAAACACAATTCTAAGTCAGGTAAGACTCCATTATCTTGTAATTTCTGATATAAAGAATCTGTACATAACCTTTTTTTTTTTTTTTTTTCAATTTAAAGACCAAAAAGAGAGGGATTATACTGCAAAGGTTTAAACATGGATTAAATCTGAATTTTCCAGAGTTCAAGACAAATTGTTTTAAGGACTTCATTCTGGTGTACTAAACACAGATCTGACAAATTCTAGATCGAGCTCCTTATTTTAGTTCAAACTTTCAAGAAAAATCAGAAAAACTAGAGTTTAAATTAATGCTTTTTTTTTTGGCTGGTTAAAAGTAAATTTAATGTAATAAAATGAATGACTTAAATAAACTATAATAAATACATTAAAACACCTATTTTCAAATCAGCTGGGTAAGGTTCTACCAAAAGCATTCTAAAAAAGCAAGTAGAAGGGAGAATACATTCAGGTTTTTGCTATAATAACAGAAGAATGTATATACAGTTAGAACACCTGATACACTACTCAGATCTGACCTAAGAATGAAATATCATACTAGATTCTGGATGTACAATGAGAGATTATTTTGTACCCCTATATTAAACACTCAGATTTTCTTTGAAATGTAATACAAATTCTATTGTAACAAGAAGGCAGTTTTTCTTTAAGGCATTATGGTTGTTTCCCTTGTATAGTATTTGTAAGTTAATGATGGGCCAATGATTGTATACAGATGATCCTTGATATTTTACTTCTTTAATACAATAAACACAATTTTTAAAAAAGAAAAAAAACCCCAAAACAAAACAAAACCCAAAAAACCCAAAAACCAAACCAAACCAAACCAACCTAGGATATTTGATATCTAATAATTAACCCATATTGTATTCAACCAGTTGCAAGGGTAGGAGGATAAATTTAAAAACTGGCTGATTTCAAGTCTGACAGTTATTTTTACTAGTATGGTTTTCAAGTATATGTGCAGGACTCCTGCTATGTAGAATTAGAGAAAGGAAACAAAGCTCTAATGTGTTCGTATCTGTTGGGATAAATAGCAGCACAGTTTCATTGAAGGCTCAAGTAATCAAATCTTCTATATGTATCAAACAGAGTTAAAAGCTGTTATTCTGAACCCACAGAAGAAAACCCAAATTCAGTACCTAATAATGTACTTAGATTGAAGATATCGCTGATGTTTCACATATTAACAAATAGGAAAAGATGCTGAAAGAAAAGCTTGATCCACCTACCACTCTGGATTCACTGTAATATTTTATCCTTGTTTCAGTCTGATCAGAATGGAGCCTTTAGTGTCAAGAGGAAGACAGATAGAAACTTTGGAAATCTAGACAATTCCTGCTCCAAGAGCATGAAATAAACCAAACAAATTGCTGAGGGCATGAACGGCATGACTTTTTTTTTTTTTTCCAATTTCTGCTTTTTTAAAAAGATGTTTTAAACTGTAGTTATCTTTCTGTATTATGGAATATGAGAACTAAGGATGGAATTTGCAATGACATTTGGATCCCATATCTAGCAACTGCAAGAACTGATATTCATAGAATCATATAATGATGAAAATAAAGGTGAAAATAAGCATGATTTTAGGATCTTTCAGCTTGATGGAATGTAGAAAGACAAACAAGAATAGGAGCTATAATTTGTCTCTCTGTGTTAAAAAGTCACCAACTTCTTGAATAAATAATTTTCTAATGAGTTAGTCTTTGCCCTCATTGTTTTATTTAGGGAAATGCAGAGGTGGATAGCAAGGCAGTGAATGATATCCCCAAAAACTACTAAACTAAGAAACCCAAATATGTCTATACACAGAGAAAAACAGTGTTTACTAAAGCTAGAGTTTAGAACAAGAAGATGATATGCTTCTAGCACTCCTGGGGCACACATGAGCCCCTTGGTAAAAGCAAGCTAGCATTAATGAAATCTCTGGTGGACTTCCCAGAATCTTCTCTGTATATGTTATTTATAATATGATGAAAAATTTTAACTCAAACTGAAAAGATGTGGCAGCACTTTCTACCAGTGGTGTGATTCCTGATTTTTTTTTCTCCCTTAGGAATCTGCTCTTCATCCATACCGTCTTCTCTAAGAATATTTTATTACCAGCTTTCTGATTATTAATTGAAGCCAGTTCTGGAGAAGCATTGAGATTTTTCAGTCTCTCTCTACACTATCATCCCTTAACTCCCAGCTATATTTCCTTTGGAACCTGCAAGTTCTTGATAGACAGATTTTTTTAAAAAGAAGCTTCTAAGACCTCTCTACTTGAGGTATCAGGAATAAAAATGCAGCACTAGACTTCCTTTATTTTGTGCCAGAGAAATTCTAGTGTTATGTGACTAAGCTGTAGATTTAGGTCATGCAGAGTGTAATAGGTTATCTGAATATGTAATTATACTGGTATTGCTTGTAAGTAGTCATTGAGGAAAGAAACAGGAAGATAAGAAAAAGTCCAAAAGATATTCAGATGATAACAGCCGAGCAACCAGCTGTGACTGGTTGCAACAGACTGTCTTCAAGCCACAACACGACTCGCACAAATTATATTTTACAAGATATTAAATTCCCAGGATGACAGCCCAGAAAAAAGGTAGAGGAACACAATTTTGAAAGCACTGACAAAAGCATAAACTAAAGCCAGGCATACTGTCTTTGGTAGCAAACAGGAAAACAGTAACAATAAAGGGTAAGAGTACAGTATAACTGCATCTTTTACCAGCTTTGTTGATTCTGTGATTCTCTCAGATTACTGTAGACCTTAGTGTGAAAAGCAGTGGACTTCTCAAGAAGAACTGTTTTGAGAAAATTTTCCAAATGGCTTGCCACAGAATTCATATTCAAATATTTTTGGGGCTTCCAAATACTTGTGGAAAATAGAAGGTTTGTAACCCAGGTTGCATGGTAATGGTTGAATTCAGTACAAAAAAACGTTCAAAAAGTTCTGTTGGAAATTAACTGGAGTGGGCACTGAGGTAAATCTCACCTTTAAATTTTATATTTCTTTCCTTTTCTTAATTTTTCCATGTCAAAGAAACTCTTATTATTAACCTTAGGTAACTACAAATATGGTAGCTCTCCTGTTTTCAAAGCTATTTCCTGCAAAACACGTAGACCATGTTATTTCCAAATAAAAGGATTGTCTGGAAGATTGTACCCAAGCACAGGTCTGTTCCCAGTTCACATAGAAACTGAACTACATATTAAAACAATCCATGTGCTATATTGTTACTCTGAGAAAATTTAAATAATTTATCAGAACATGAGCATGATTTTCATTCATGAGAAATTATTTCAGTCTTAATAAATACCCCAAGACATAATAAATTGCTGTTTGTTTAAGTGGGTAAACTTCATACGCTAGTTCAAATAATACTGGCATGGAAAATAAATACTTTCTAATAATCCAGAATACTTCTATATTCAGAAAATAAACTACTTATTAGTGTTCTTTCATAAAAATATTCAATGTAAAAAGACCTGCTGCAAACCAGGTATGATAATAGCCTATTTGAAAATTGCTGCTGCAGACTCTTCTTGCCATAGACTGTACAAACCCAAGCATATCCCAACAGTCACCAAATATAAGGTGAACCACCACTCAGTGATGGATTGGAACAAATAGAATTATTGCAGGAGACTAGTTTTAATGATTTGTCTTAGACATTGAAAAGAAGCCTATCTCTCCCAGCTCCATGACTGTGTGAAATGTAATCACTTCTCCCTTTTATGGTTGTATCTGAAGTTTTTCTGGTTTTCTGCAGGTTGAGTGAAGCAAACTTTTGCCCAGCTGTGAGAATTCTTGACAAAATAATATTGCCTACTAAAAAAAAAGCCCCTAAATATTACTATCATATTATAGTAGCATATAAAATGGGGGGCCGTAAAGGTAAAGAATTAGGTAAAATAGTGTCAAAAAACACATATAGGTGCTAAAATTGATACTTGTTCAAATCACAACAGAAATAAATCAGGAAAAGTAGAATAAAAAGGCAAACAGATAACTTATCATAAAAGAATATTTGACATGCATTTAATCCTTTACTTAGAAAATTGCAGTGAAGAAATTAAATAAGGACACAAATTGTAAAAAAGTTAATATAAATAGTACCATTAAATTTGAGACAAATGAGATCAGATCATGTTATTTGAAAAAATTCACTTACTATGAGGCAGTTAAGCACAATTTTATTTTCTTAGTACAAAGCCAATTCTGTTTCCTGGCAGAGTAACTTTTAAATAAATTAATAAAACATTTTAAATATCACCTGAAAAATAAAAACCAACAAAAATGTATCCTGTTGTTTTAAGATGAAGGTTTTATTACCTTTATATGTCAGTTTCCATTAATAAAATGCATGTGTGCATGTGTGGCTGAAAAACTGAAATATGAAAGAAGCAAGAGGTCT
>VWZN01010493.1:1813-22148 GCA_013396955.1 Regulus satrapa | reverse complement strand
TTAGAAATATAAAGGATCTTGTTATATTAAACAAATTATATCTGCCAAATTTTAGGATTTTTTTGCATTTCAAGGTATCTAATATAATCATCCTTATCTTAAATTTGTCCAAACATATTTTTACTTTAAAACCAATTTAATATAATAAGTATCTATATTACACCATAACTTTTAACATTTCGCTCTGTAAGGGAGTCTGAAATTGGTCACCTGGGTCTGCAGCTTGTCACAATTTAACCAACAGAAAATTCCAGACAAAATTTTGCTACTTACTTGTTTGTAAGTTGTGTTGTCTGTGTATTTGGATGGCAGATTAAAATTGCAGGGATGCTTTCAGGACCAGACAGCTATTATGTCTGTGTAATCCAGTGGTGTTAGCCTGGAGCTATAAAGTAAATTATTCTGTCCAGAATTAGAAAGTAAAATCAAACTGAAATGTAAAATGTAATTTTAGGTACTTCCTTATTGCTTTAAACAGAATGGTGAAACATTTGGCAAAAGGCTGCTTGAGATATTATGAAGGCATTAAAGTCACTTGCTATGTATTTCCAGTCTTTCAGTAGATTACAAATAAAAATGGGTAAGAAACGTTTGGGGGGTTTTGCATTTGTTCCAGCAAAATACTTATCTTGCACAATGGAACAGTAGGATCTGTCTGCAATGTGATGTTCCCTTAAACACTTTATGCTTTAGAAATAGATCAACTTTAGATAAACTGTAAGTCTGAACTATTTGGTAACATTTTTGTTTGTTACTTCCATGAAAATGTATATGTAAAACGAAGCTTCCCTCTAGAATTGACGTTCATCAAAAAACTTCGTTCAGGAGCTGTTCATCAGTGCTTCTTTATGTGCTACCCATCAGGACTGACAGCAGAAAGTGTAAACAGGTCTTGAATCCTGGAGGTGCAATTAGAGTAAATAACAATTTGTATTAAACCGTGTCTCTTTTCCCTTCTTTCCTCCCTTCTCTTTCCTGAAATGCTCCTTACCTATGCAATTTTATGACCTTCAAAATTGCAATATCTTTGTGTTGTTCTCAATGTGTTGGAGTAGTTCTGGGAGAGTGAGATAGTTGAGCAGCATGTTAGGGTGAAAGACATGGAGAAAAACTAATTTAGGTTTTTGAAGCCTTCCCATGTTGACTTCAAGCCAGTTGTGCAAATGGGGTTGAGGCGAGCTAAAAAAAAACCCAACCAAACTGAGTGCTGCCTTTGATTGAATTGGACCAGTCAAACTGCTGAGTACCTAGATGTGTTAATAGATTCATATACTGCTTTTTGAACTTGAAATTGACTAAGTATGCCTAATTTTAAAGAGTTGTTCACCTGGGAATTCCTGTGCAGGAATGACTAAGTGAATGTATCCAGCTCTGGAGCTCTCTGTGTTTCAGTCAGAAGCCAGTTCTGGTGGTGTTTCTTGTTTTGGTTTTTTTTGTTTGTTCATTTGTTTTTAACAAGAAACATATTACATGTAAATATACTTAATTACATTCAAGTTGCCTTGTTTCTTGCATATTGATACATCTGCATTGTTTATTGTGACCCCTGCAGAGTTTCTGTAACTCGATTTGTGGCTGAAGAAGGGCTTTAGAAACTTTTTCTAATTGTTAATCAAATTGTTAAGGATACCTGCAGGCTGTGTTTAGATTTGGTCTTGGTAGTATGTTTCAAGAGGCTGAGAACATAGTAGTCATTAATTGATCCTTCCATGATACTGTTTGACTGAACTATTCTTTTAGTTTTTCGAACACAGCATTTAAAATTACGAGGCTTTTTACTTAAAGTATTTTTCAATAAACTGCAATAAGTTCATATAACTTTACTGTTATAAATTAAACATTCTTCATAGAGCCACTTATTTCCTTAAAAATGAGAGTTCTTGGGCCTCTTTCTTAAGACTAGCAGGTCAAATTGAGTTTCAAGTTTCTACAGTCCTAGTGAAGACACTTGTAGCTGAAATATATTTTGATCTTCCTTACCTCTGATGCCTCATTTCTCTTATCTAATCAAGATTCCTTAATGGTTCTAAAAGGATATAAAATAAGACTGTATTTATTGTTTCCACGGCAGACAACAGTACTGTACTAGACAGTTTGCAGTAGTGTATTCCCACCACAAAAATATCCTAATCTAAACCTATGCTCTAATCATTAACCTGCCTGCTTGCTGTATCACCTTCTTGCCTCTCAGTCTCTGATTTGATGTTTTACACTTGCCATTTCTGTGCCAATGCACTTGATTTTATCATGTATCCCATATGGAGACTGTAGACATGAAGTGCTGTTTTGTTTATTCTGCACCAAAATAGCTTTTTGTAATTTGATTCTTGTTTTGGTTTATTTCAGTATTTCAAATTAAACGGCAGTTTATCTGCCGTTTAATTTGAGACTGTCCTGCTTCATTATGACGGCGAAAAAGTAGTGTGAGTGGAATGTCTGGTGATGCTTAAATATATTTTAAGACTTAATTTTTAATGTAGGAAGGTAAGCTGCTTCAGAGTTGTCCATTCAGAATCTACTTATAACTCAAGATTCCTAAAGTGAAAGCATGTTGAAAGAGAAAACATCTGACAGAACTTGCAAGTATAACTACTACTGTAATTTTTCCAGATTGAAATGCCTCGGTGAAGCTTCTGTGTGGAAAGTGCTAGATAATGTTAGCTGGCATCCATTTAACTAACCTGCTAACATCACTTGAAGAATCAATACTCTGAATATAAGGGCTGGAAATTTGGGGGTTGTTGTAGTGATTATTTTTAAGAGTTCTTGAGAAAGGAGATAGCAGAACACAAGCCAGAAGACTTTGCATCATAAGGAATAGATGGTGTTCTTCCCTTGATAACATGACTAAGTTATCTCTGCCTTTTCTGAGATGGCTAACTAGAGTTCATTTTGAGAGCCACTAAAAATTAGAATTTTAACTGTAGGTGGAAGGAGCCGTCAATATCCCCTTAAAAACACAGAGGTTTACCTCTTTAGAAATGGGTGTTGTTCTGCTATAATTGTGTATTATATGTTTCAACAATTCTGTCTTCTAGTTGCAGTTGATGGTACGAGTACAGCTGCTGCAAATGTTCTTATGACATTGGTTTTCTTTATAGAAAGTGGAGCGGTTCCAAAAAAGAAGGACCCCTTAACACACACGAGTAATTCTCTTCCTCGCTCAAAGACTGTTGCAAAAACTGGATCCACGGGCCTTTCAGGGCATCACAGAACGCCCAGCTACAGTGGGGTATCATCATCTGTGTCTAGACCAGCACCTAATCCTACACCTTCAGCTCACAAGGTATAGTGAGGATAAATACGGAAGTATACACTTGAAAAATCATGTGTAAATTCCAGAAGAAACTTTGGATTTAATGTCTTAATTGCAGTATTGCACCAGCAGAAAGTTTTTTGAAAAAATTAAACTTCAAATTTCTAGCCAGGCCCTCTTGAGGTTTGCTGCAGAGTGGATTTTAGAAATTGTAAGGCATCAGGTGGGTGGATGGGAAAAAGGATTTTAAGTATAATCACAGTAATAAGTACTACTTGCTTTTAAAATTGCATGGGAAGCTGAGTGAAAGTTACCTAGAAGAAAAATAAATGTTGCTTCTAGTATGTAAAAGATAGAGGGGAAAACCTCTTAGTCCAGAACTACAGGATTTTCCCCCCTACATGTTCTCTTCCAAAGCATGCATGCATGCACAGGTTGTTTTGCAACCACATTCAAAAGAAAATTATGGTTAGACTGGGACTGAATCACAGAAGTCCTATAGTAAGAATAAAGAAAAATACAGCATTTCTCTTGACCCATCTGTTTCCCTTCCACTGCTATTACTCAGTAAAGCAGAATAAAGAGCAAAATTGACTGAACATAACTGTTCTATTAAAACCTTATTGCTGCTATAATATAATAGGAAGACTTTTAGTGGCCTGTTACAAAGTATGACAGCCATAGGAATTCTTGTTTATAGGTATTGAGAACCTGAGATGGTTTGTGATGCTCATTTCCAGAGTATGCTGAGGGAAATACTGTAGTTAAATAAATTAATTATCAATCAAGAAAATCTCAATCCCAAGACCCTTCACCACTGGAGCCTAAGATATTCTACTTGTGGCTGACTAATGTGATAGTATGATTTTTAGCAAAATACATCATTAGAATATTGGGTATTTGTTAACACGCTGTTTTACTGGAGCAAATGAAATGTAGATCTTACTTTGTTTAACACTACACTTTTGAAGTATTAATCTGGGGTTTTTGTTTTGTTTTTTTTTCCTTCCCTCATCTCCAGGCTGCTCCTAAAAATAGCAGAGCGAATAAACCTTCTACTCCTACCACTGCTGCTCGAAAAAAGAAAGACACAAAGATATTTAGAAATGTGGACAGCAATCTTGCTAATCTTATCTTAAATGAAGTTGTTGATAGGTAAGTATGAAGAAAAGTAGGCTTTTCTATCCAGTAAATCAGTTTTGCATTCAGTACAGTCCTGGACCACTTGGAATGAAATTAGTGCTTCTACTTTGTCAGGGTTTTTTTAAGGACTTTTTGGAATTTTTTAAAATTGTTACTTCAGCATAAGGATGTTTTAAAATATTTAACAATATAAGTCGTAGATTTTCTCAAAGGAAAGTAGTAGATTTCCTCATACTATTTTCTGTATAAATAGTCAAATGCATTAAATTAGTCAGCTGCAGCTGAAAAAGAGTATCTCATTGTTGGACTAATTAGTATTCCATTTCTTTGTTAGTGGACCAGCTGTCAAATTTGATGATATCGCAGGGCAGGAACTGGCTAAGCAAGCTTTGCAAGAAATTGTTATCCTTCCTTCTCTTAGACCTGAGGTAAGCAACTGGGTATTGTTATCAGTCTGTGGCAGGATCAAAGAAATGTACTGTGCTTCACACATGAAATGATGATTCTTGAATCCTGTCTTTACTGATTGTGATTGCTATGGGTAGCTGTGGGATCCTAGACATCTTGGAAAAGGAGAATATAGGGTTGATGTGTTAAAAAACTGCCATGAAATTCCTTGTTTTCTGGATGCAGAAAGTGACTGGAGCAAGAAAGAAAAAGAAACCCCCCAAAAACCCCAAACCCAAATCAAATCAGCAAACCATGAATCCTTTAAAAAAAGAGAGACCACCCCCCCCCCAATAAAACAAACAGCAAATGCAAACAAACAGAATTTCTCACTGTTTGTTAGGCTGACTGTTCCAGATAGCTGTAGCTGTGTCCAACACTATGTGGCCATGGAAAGGACAAAGCCCACAAATGGAAGGGTGAAATGGGAGAGATTTGAGTAGGTAAATTAGGTTGTGACACTCTCTGATTGGAAAAGCGTCATTGTTACTGTGGTCATCCTCTGTGTGAGGATGTTGGCTAAACACTGAATAGTTTATTTACAGATGGAGAGGATGCAAACAAGTGTAGTGAAACAAATACGCTGAGATCTGTAACATTTGAGCGCAGATTTGCTCTTTATTTGGCTGTATGGAAGTTGGTCATTTAGGCTTTTATTTATCATAGATGGTGCCTCAGCTACTGTGGCTGCCTAGATTCAGTCTGCATACTACTGGAATTTTCTGAACTACTTTTAAGAAAAAAATTAATTGGTAGTTTTCTAAAGCTGAACTTAGTAGAGGTTGCAGTAGTTCTGAGGAAATTGCATGCAATGATTGCCTGGAGTGCTCTCATGAGAGCCCATCTGGAGTGCTGTGTCCAGCTCTGGGGTCCCCAGCAGAGGAAGGGCATGGACCTGTTGGAGCAAGTCCAGAGGAGGAACACCTGGATGATGAGAGGGCTGGAGCACCTCTCCTGTAAGGAAAGGCTGAGAATTTGGTTTGTGAAGCTTGGAGAAGAGAGGGCTCCAGGCTGACCTTCTTACATAATTTCAGTACCTTAAGGAAACCTGAAAGAAAACTTCTGAGGAACTGTTTTCAAGGGCAGATAGTGACAGACCAAGGGAAAATGGTTTCAAACTGAGAGTAGGTTTAGATTAGAATATTAGGGAGAAGTTTTTCACTGTGAGGATGATGAGACACTAGAACAGGTTGCCCAGAGAAGTTGTGGATGCCCCATCCTGGAGTTGTCCAAAGCCAGATTGGAGGGAGCTTTGAGCAGTGTGGTGTAGTGGAAAATGTCCCTGCCCATGACAGGGAAGTTTGAAGTAGATGATCTTCAAAGTCCCTTCTAACCCAGTCCCAGTTTATGATTCTGTGACTATTGAAGAAAAATTGCTGTTTGTACTTTTTGTTTGCTTGTGGGTCTCATTTGTTTCATGGGCAGGTGACTGGAGTGGCTGGCTCTATGCTTTAGCCCTTAATGCAGCTACTGGTTTTGAAGCAGCATAGGGAAGAGAACGTAGACCTGGCATGGCATCACAGAAATAGGAGCTGTAAGGAGAACAAATCTTTGGCAACAAATGTTTGTGCTCAGACGTTGTTATGCAGAAGGAAGATGTCATTATAGGATCTCTGTTACTACAGTGCAGTATTATGTCTGGTGTGTTGTTCAGTGACACCAATACTGTGAGCTGGGTGGGAAGGTTTTGGAGATGGGAGGCTTGGAGTAGCTTTTCCAGTCATGTGGTATCTTCAGTAGGGTTGTCTCATATTACTGTAGCTAGCAATGGGCCTGACCTTGGTGTAGGTTGAGTTGTAATAAGGACAGAGAATCCCATGAATTTTTAAACTTTCCTTGAAAGTAGAGAGGGTTGGTTTTATTCCTTGTAAATTAATACAGTAGATGTGGCAACTCTAGGGGAATACTTATTAAATTAAGGCTAGTTCAGTTTTAATCTTAATGAGTTTTGAACTCAAATTCATATTTAACCAAGACAATGGTATTTTTGTAGGAGGGCAAAAGCTGAGGTACATGAGTAGAAAACTTTAGCTGCAATCATTTCAGTGGGAAGATGCTAATGAAATACTAGCAGCTAGTTCAGACCATGTTCAGTATAATTAGCCTGTTACACAAAACTTTTCAAGTTTTTGCGTATCTCTGTAGTAAATGCTAGTGCAGTTGAACTGTAGCTGATGATCAAGGTGAGGAAGAGTTATAGATTTGATCTGGGTTGTGTGAAAACGGTGGAACTCTCCAAGAATCATTTAAAGCAAAAGTCAGACAAAAAATGCGTATGGTGGTGTGCAGCATGGAAAGCAGAAACACTGGAGTGTTCACTTACTGAACAGCTGGGTAGCTACTTTTAGGGATGAGAGTCAAGCACAAACAAAATGCTGTGGATGATGAAATCATAGAGAAAACATGTGTTGGTCAGTCCTGACGGAAATACAACACTGGTAACGGAGCTCTTTGTCATCATAGATACTGTGGAAAGAAGTGGCTGCTGACAGTGCTGTTTACACATGGGATGTATATGAGATACTCTCCTATTACTTTTGCTTGTTTATTAGAATTATTTGGAAGCTGGAAGGGAGGGGTGAGTGTGAGACCAAGAAAGAAACTCTGAAACTTCTGAGAGACTGGGTAAAGACAATGTACTAGAGAAAACAGGCAAGAGTAGTAACTAAAAGTTATGTTTTCTGTGAGAATTTGTAGACTTGCTTGCTGTGATGCTAAATACAGTGGGGGCCATTTTATAGAGTAGGAAAGATGAAGGAGTTCTTCCATATGGAGTTAGTAAGAACACTGCTTTAGCTCTTCTACAGTACACCTGCATTACTCCCTTTTTAACTGGATTTGATGCTTTAAACTTGATTGGCTAGTCTGTCTTGTGGAAAGTGTTTTAAACTGCTTTGACAGTGCATCCAGGCACAGAACAATTACAACATAAATTAGCTGCTGTGTGGGAAACAATAGTGGTGTGCATTAGGTCAAGTTAGTAAGAGTGTAGTTCTCTCAAAGCCTGTACTGTTATGGCACTCACTGCTGCTGTTACTGTCAGTGCTAGCTAGTGTCCTCAGTCTTAAACCATTCTCTCACAAATGTAAAGCAACATTTTATTCAAGTCTTTGATGATAACTTATGATGATGTCCTTTTAAGTTATTTACAGGGTTGAGAGCTCCTGCACGTGGTTTATTGCTGTTTGGTCCACCAGGAAATGGAAAGACAATGTTGGTGAGAAAATTACTTAATGCATGAGTTGGTGGGCTTAAAATGTATCCATAGGGAGTGACTTTCAGTTTGGGGCTTGGACTAATAAACTGTATATTCTTACAGGATATGTATTACGATGTCGTTTTATATATAAAAATTAAAAATTGTTCTTAACCCTGGATCTTACGGAGGGAATTGCTAAACTGTTCTCTCTGTAATTGTTTTCATTACAAGTAATATTTTAAAATTTAAACCTGCATGTCCAAGTTTTCATTTTCAGAGCAAAAGGAAAGTGGGTTAATTGTTTTTGTACAGCAGTGATTAGTCAGAAATTATCTGCTCTCCACTGAAACATACTAGAAGTACATGGAAATGTGGAGTAGCAAAAAAAGGCATTGTCTCACTTGCACACTGCTGTGCAAAGAGTGTAAGGGCTGTGGAACTGCCTAGCTGCAGCTTTTTTTCTCAGCCTGATGTGCTAGTTCAGGGAGCTGGAGCGCCATGGCTGTGCATCAGCCAGGGAGCATCGAGTGTCCTGCTGCAGCTGAGCCGGGCACATTGTCCTGATCACATGGTGCGACTGCAGCTGCACACTCTGCTGACACTGGAGCTCGGTCAGCTCTGAAGTGCAGGAGTGGCAATGTAGAGCAGCTCATCTGTTATGTTTGACATACTGGAATGTAATTGCTAATCATTAAAACCAGACTCTGTAAGCAGAGAATCATAATTTCTTGAATATAGTGAAACTGCCAAAGAAAAGGGTAGTCTAAATGTGCATTCCAAGTGATTATTTTCCCTAGCTTTCCTCTGAAAACAGCTTTTGCATTGTTAAAGGAGGGGAAAAACCCCATATTTTTAATGTGATTTGATATAACTGACGCTTTAAATTACCACCCTAAATAAGTTACAACTGGCTTATATACCTATTCAGGAAGGGAAAAGGAGGCTTTTATTCTTCTGAAAGCAAGTCATAATTGGCTGTGGAGCTAATGGGATTAGAGGAGTCTGAGGGAGTCTGGGAATTTCTCTGTTGGTTTGACTGCATAGCCATCCTCATTTGTAAGTGGCCTAGACAGAAGTTTTCTGTACCATTTACAAGGTACAGAAAACCTTTGAGGAAATAGGCATTTTCAAAATTGTCCATCAGGACATAAGTGATCACTGCAAATGCAGAGAACTATCTTCAATATGATCATTTTTAAAAGTACTTTTGCTTTTCCCTCTTTCCTAGGCCAAAGCAGTTGCTGCAGAATCAAATGCAACTTTCTTTAACATCAGCGCAGCGAGCCTGACTTCAAAATATGTAAGTAGTGGTTGTAAATTACTCTGATTTGAAAGCACCTGTGTTTTAATTGGGACTGAAGAAAGCCAGAGACTTCTGTTAAGTCCTTGGTGAACTGTTAGCCTGTGATGAACATAGTTCTTAAAAACAGATTTGTGAAGTAAAAAAAAATTTGGTTTGTGCTTGTGCTAAATCAATGTCAGAAGTTTTTTTTCAGCTCAGCAGTGGCACTGGCAGTAATGCAGATGAGTGGTTGGGGGATTTTTCATCTTTAAAGAAGTGAATTAGTTGGTCTCAGCTCTCTTTCACTCTGGTAATATAGGCACCAAAATCTCCTGACAGTGAGCTCAGTTGTGGTTATAAGAGAAGTTGTAGTATTTCTTTTAAGATGTAAACAATAGTGTTGTATGTACTGAACCAGTGATAATCTGAATATGTATAAATATACTGAGTGTGGTTGTTTACCAGCAAGATTTTCTCTTAAGTCCTCCTGTTAGCTATCTTGTAGTAAAAAATTTAACCCCCTATAAAACCAGTTTATTGTTATTTTAGGTAGGTGAAGGGGAGAAACTGGTGCGTGCTTTGTTTGCAGTAGCCAGAGAACTTCAACCTTCTATAATTTTTATTGGTAAGGCCTTAAATGTTAACTTTTATTTTCTTTCTTAAATCTTAATTATCAAAGATGAGTAAGTAATTAACTATTGGAATAGTTTGGTAAACTTCTTTTGGGTAATTCTGCAGCTCAGGATAGCTGTCTTAGATATGATCTCCTAGCCAGTCAGTAGTTCATATAAAGCATGTTAGATTACTGTTATGTTATTTAGTTGGTGGGAAGAGGTGCTCTCAAAAAGAAGAGTACTGTACTGCCTTTATGGAGTAAGTCCATTAAACTTAAAACTTGAAAATGAGTTTTCCTTGTCCTGAGTAGCAGTTTATCATCAAAAAGTTTGGTTTTTTTTCTCCCTCCCCCCCTCATCTGTGCTTGGCACTACCTATTTGAAGGCCAACACATCATGCAATTTTTTAAACTTTGCTGAGGTCTGTCTGTCTCCTAAAGAATAAAGATCTGGCCTTTCTTAATGGAGCCCTGTATTAGCAAAAGAACTTAGGCAAATACGAAGACTTGGATGTTGTATGCTTAATTAAGATTTATTTCTTTGTTTTTCAGATGAAGTTGATAGCCTTTTGTGTGAAAGACGAGAAGGTGAACATGATGCTAGCAGGCGTCTAAAAACAGAATTTTTAATAGAATTTGATGGTGTAAGTGTTTAGTCTTGGTATTGTTTGATTTGGTGAAATTGGCTAATGTAGTGGGTGCCAGTACAACCTATAGGTCAATTACAAAGGGTTTGGCTGCTGGTGCTTAGCTCGGCCTCCCTCCCGCATCACCATAATTGTTTAAACAGTTTTTTTGGTTGTTCTTAGTTTCCTGCCTGCTTACTGAGGTATTCTGGAAGATTAAGTCTGGACTGAAAGGTAGTGACCTGGAGATGAGCTGTAATAATGCGTTGGAAGATTATGGACAGAGAAGGAAGAATAACAGTGGGCAGTAGTTAAGGAGCTGTGAGGACAACTTCTTACAGGGCAGGAGGGACATTTGAGGGTCACAGAGAGTTGAATCCTGTTTGCAGTTGCATGGCTTGATGAATCACTACTCTTTATTCTGGCAAAGCAAAACAAGATTAAATGGCTTTTAAATAGTTTTTGGTTTTGAAGGAATACGTGTCACAATCATGTACCCTCAAGGGGTGAGACTTGAGGGATGAGGATTTCAAACGGACTAGTTCAGTTTATATATATATATGGGTATCTCATGTACACTCTGACACATCATAAAGGTTAATTTCTGTGTTAGTACACCTTTTATTGAACTAATAGTAACGTGTCACAAATTAATAATAATAATAATAATTTCTTTGCATCATAAGTTAGGAAGACAGAATCCAGTAAGAAGTATTTAGTGACATGAATACAATACCCAGGAAGAGGAACTGGATTTCATAGTGGGACACACAGACAAATGTGTCTATGACAAATGTGACATATGACAATTTTTTCTGTCGCAGCACTGTTTTGTATTGAATATTTTTAGTTTGTGTTTCATTCGCACAATGGAATATTGCTACAGTGGTGAAGCAATAGTAATGAGGTACAGGAGGAGCAGGTAATGACATGGAGAGACAGCAAGGTTGGGAAAAACTCCAGAAGGGATCAATGAATCAGGACAGATAATGCAATGTGACAGTGATATGCAGAAATTATTACACACACATGCAGAGTTTTCCCCTTAAAATGAAAAGGGAACAATAGGCATAATACAGGGTTTGCTGACTTAAAATTTAAGGTATAATTATGTCATACAGTATTTTTGGGGAACTTTTTGAAAATGGTCTGGCAGCAGTGAACCTAAATCTATGAAGAATTGAAGACTGAGTAAATAATAATGTCTCTGATAGCCCAAAGTTTTCTCTGAAGTTTGTAAACTCTAAGTCTCCATATTCTTGGGTATAAAATGAGTGAATTGGGAAGGAAACTGCTGTGTCTTTCTGCTATTGTGATTACTTTATAGCCTGTTTTGATTACTGGATTCGTGCGAGGCCTGCATTAGATGGATCTCTCTTCTGAGTTTGTGGTTCTTGCTATACTTTAGTTTAAAGTTTTGATTCTCACCATAGAAGCTTCAAAACAGTGTTTCATGCTGAAACCCCAGAGCAGCAGAAAGTTTCTGGCTTTTGTACCATAATTATCTCCTGGTGACTGAACTTATGAGTGCCTTATTATAGTTTAATAGTCTCGGGTTTTTCCAGAATGACACTTTTTAGGGTTTTTTTAATCTATGTTTTACTGGTTTGACTTTACATTTATCTGAGGAATATTTTAAACCTACCTTAATGGAAAAATCATATGTATCTTAGGATCCCATCAGTGTGCTGGATACATGACAAGTCTCTAACTGGTTTTGCTGTAGTATTTTTGCTGAATGTAGACTGTGTAAAATGAAAGCTGTCTTGCCTTCCTACATTATATAGGTGCAGTCTTCTGGAGAGGACAGAATACTTGTGATGGGAGCAACAAACAGGCCTCAGGAGCTTGATGATGCTGTTCTTAGGTATCAAAACATCTCTTTTTTCTGAATATACTGTAAGGTAATATTATTATGAAGAACAGGTTTTTCCTAGTATCTTAGTGAAGTTTTGTAATAAGTAGAACCTGTTCAGCAAGGTTAAATTATTTAACTTCTCAAAGAGGGGCTTCATTCTTTTCTTTTGAGATGCATCTGCATAATCATGATGGTTTTAGAATTGTCTGAAACCATAGTACCTGTTGAGATCAAGTTAGTGTTTTTTAAATTTAATATTTAGATTTTTTTGTTATTAGGATCTTAATGGCAGAATAAAGGAAAAGTTTTATCAGTATTCCAGATTGACCAGAAGCCTAGTATTTCTTCTCTGTACATATTGTCTTCTGACATTCCATCCAATTACAGATCTTGCTGTAGATTTGCCTTAGGACTTTTGTTAAAAGTACTCATGCTTTATTCTCTTTTCATTCTTGATTGAGGAAAATGGATATGTCAGCACTGCCTGAAGAAATTATTCCAAAGACTATGTGTAAAAATTAAGAGATGCCTCATTTATTACTGGTGTATTCAGTGGTATTTCTACCTTTAGAGTGTTGCTCTGGGAGGAGTCCTATAATTTCAGATAAGAGTAAGGTGGTACCAGTGGCTTGTATGTACTTTTTGTTTAGCTATTGATGTGTTTTTCAAAATGTCCAGTTCTATTTCCTAGAATTTGATGATGAAGGTGAAATTTTGTCACTTAAACAAGCCAAGTGTCAGGTTTATATGTGCTAAATAGTGTCAACAATGTATACATGTTTGGATATTTTTCAGACGATTCACCAAACGGGTATATGTGTCTTTACCAAACGAGGAAGTAAGTATTGTTTTCCACTCATTTTTTTAAAGACACTTATAGGCAATTCTTAACTTGCCCTTGTGTATGATTGTGATTCTGAACTAACTTGTGGCTCACCTTGACCGTATACATTATGCATTAATTCTGGGAACTATTTTAAGGTTTTTTTCTTTTTTTTTTTTTTCCCCACTAATACTAGTAGCAAATCTGGTGGTAGCTGCTCAGTATTTCTTGACTTAGTGAGGTGTTGCCTACAGACTGGCATACGTGGGCAAGTCTGAAGTAGGACTTGCAGGAGCATGTTCGTTTGGTTGAAGGGAGAGTGTTTTATTGCAAAAGATAAGAGTAGTTTTCCTAATGTTGTTCAGTTCAACAGGAGATCAGGACTCTTGATGAAGATTCTAATGACTTATTCTTGATACTTAGTAGTTAGGCTCTTGATCTTGTTTTTAGCTAGTCTTTAGCTCTGCTTCTGAAGAGATTATTTTGTAGTCTTATTGCACAAGTACTATAGGCAAGTTTAAACTGGTGAAGTACAACAGCAAAACTGACAAAAGCGTGTTCTTGCAACACAATTTTAAGTGTTCCATGAAAATTAGTTTTATATCTGATAATTTTATCTCCTTTTCAGACAAGATTGATTTTGTTAAAAAATCTTCTAAGCAAGCAAGGAAGTCCATTAACCCAAAAAGAGTTGGCTCAACTAGCTAGGTAAGTATTTTGTAGCCATACTAAATAAATATATTCCTCTACTGCATTCATTCAGAATGCTTAATTCATTCAAAATGTAACTAATGTAAATCATCTGACAGCAGCAACATGAACTGGATGCATTTGGGGAGGATGGTTCCCTGTCAGGCTGTATGAAAGTGTTTTTATATATGCACATATAGGATACGCCCAGTCAGGTTTCTGTTGTTGAAACATGCTCCTCAGCTCTTTGCTTTGAGGAGGAGGAAGGAGGATTCTTCTTTCCACCCATCCCTCAAGGAGTCCAGCTCTCCTCCCTGATGCAAAAAGATAGCACCGGTTTTACACTTGGCATTAATTTCAGATAAAAGGCATGTTGTCTTTGCTAGTGCCTTGCTAGGCTTGTTGAATGTATTACCAACACAGCAGAGCAAGCCCTGGTTAACTTTAGGTTCTTGTCACTTTCAAGTTTGATTGGGAAAATGTGGGTTAATTTTTCCCTCCTGTTATGAAATGGAGTTGTTTTATGTTTTTCATCACTGAGATTGACACAGTACTGCTGTTAGTCTCCTAAATCTAATAATGGGTGTGAAGGAGATTGGACTAAAAAGCAGGTAGGGCAGGAAGGAGTGAAAACTACATGAGATAGTAAAGATAGGCAGGTGGATGTACTTCAGTCTGTTTCTCTTTGCAGTAGTAACCAGAGGTTAGTACAGTCTTACATGTAGCATTTGCCAACTTCTTAGTAATGTTGCAGAAGTTGATGTGTAATCCAACTGAATATATTCCCTCTGTGCTTGCAGGTTGTTAGCTCGGGCCACATTTAGGCTGTAATAATAACTAAATGGAGGGAAAACAGTCAGTGTCCTGTATTCCAACTGCAAATACAAGAACCAAATTACAAATATAACTTGAGTACACCTTTTTAAAAGGGTTTAGAGAAAAAGTTGAGCATCCTGCCTATTTCTTTTTCCATCTTTCTTTGTTTTGAAAGAGAGACATATTCCACCTTCATTATGATTTTGTGTTCCTTTGCTCCTCTACAGCATTTTCTATAAACTGTAACAAACTATGATGTCCAGAATACCAAGCTCTTGTTGCTGCAGCTAGCCACTGCTCTACCAGGGTGGTGTTTTTGTTTTTAGTCTTTCCTTTAGACAACTGTATTACTCATTTTTACTTATGTTGGCTTTTTGTATTGGTGACTTCCTGGTTCAGTGGAGGCCTTTATTCTCTGAAGTATTTAATTGGTTAACTTGGATATTAACTCTAATCCTGGAACAGCCCCCCTGAGTTTGGCTCCTTGGTTTGATTTTTTTTTTTTCTCCCTACCATGTAGTTCTGAGGATTTGGATGATCTTCCAGGTTTATCAAACAAACAAACCCTAGTGGGTAGCAGAATGTACCTTCCTTTCACTTTGTTAAATTATGTACCACACAATAAACACGTGGTATTGGCTTCTCTCATTTTACTGGCTGGATTGAAAGAGTACAGAACATTTGAGGTTTTGGTTTTACAGTAATTGACAAATGTTGATAAACTACTGACACAGAATTCTCTTAACAAAAATAGTGAATGTGCTTGGGATCAGTTTTCATCTACAAATCCTAGTTGCTACCTTTTTTTTCCTGAATGTTATTTGGGATTTGAGTATCTGTACTTCACATTTAATCTCTGAAAGATCACTTAGAGTGAATGCACTTCTGATTTATTAAACTTGCAAAATAACATCAAAGTAATACTTCTTCTGATTAAGTAACATTTTGATTATCTGCAATTAAATTGATGTGGTTTGAAGCAGGTTTTTGGGTTTTTCCTTCTTCCTTGACCCCACTTTTTCCTTTGCCAAAGAATGACAGATGGATACTCTGGAAGTGACCTAACAGCGTTAGCGAAGGATGCAGCTCTAGGCCCCATTCGAGGTAAGCTGCAGAGATTTTTATTGAGGTTTTGACATCAGAGATCTATTTCCTTCCATCTTTATATTCTCAAAGCTCTGAAGTTTAACTTTTACACAGGATTTTTTAGTCTTTTTCTCATAATAACATCTTTGTAAGATTTACTTACGCAAAACCCTCCAGCATCTCACCATCTGAAATAGAAAATTTTTGTGTCAGGAGAAAAGCAGTGTGAAGTGTCTCACTGATTTCTAGGGTTTTTAAGTAGTGTCTTTCTGAGGCTGGTGTCAGTTCTGTTGTAGCTAAATTATTGCTTGAATAGCAATTGCTGATTGCATTACTTGTCTTTATAAGTGGGTCAGATCTGTTTCAAGTTCTGGGAAGGAAAACTGCAGCAATTTTATGGGGCTTTTCTAGATACAGTTTGAATGGTGTGCTTTTTGTATTTTTAACTCTAAATGTTGAATTGTCATCCAGATGGACATCTGTGAATGAACTAGAGTTTAATTTATGTTTGTTCTTTCTCTGACATGTCCAACTAGGAAAAATGCCCAGTTTTAATGTGAATACTTTTTTCTAACGCCTCCTCTCTTTATTCTGTTTAATTAGCTAGTTGTGTCCAGTACCACATCTTAGGGAACTGATCTTGTTTAGTGGAGATCAGTAGCAGGATTTTTGTGTAGGAAAGATTGTTAAGATTTGGTTTTAGTTTTCTGTTTGTAGACATATTGTCCTACGTGACAGAAAGGTACTAAAGGCAGGCAAAGCAGAATTGTTCTGTTTTATCAGCCTATTATGTATAAATAAAATTGTTGCAACTCTCTTCAGTTATTTATGGGGAGGAGGGGTCTGTTAATGTTTTGTGGGTGTGTTTATGCTATTATTTTTTAAAATCCCGTAGCATGCATTTTTGCCAATGCACTGCTTCTTTTGAAAGCAGCTGTTGGAATGTAATTTTTTTACCCACTTTTTTCAGCTGCTGAATTTGTAAAGCACATCTTTCACAATCCTGCATGATAATTGGAAAACAGAACTGCATTAAATGGCTCTCATAAGAGACATCATGTCTCCTAAGAATTTGAATATATTTATATAGAGTGGTGGATTTAATAATGTACGCATTTAGGTATGCAGGCTTTACTTCGCTGACAACTCACTTCACATGCAAGTCCATTTCAAGAAGAGACCGTGTAACACATTTCTTTCATTAGTTCCTGGATTCCATATAAACCAATATATTTTTGAAAATGTTCTGTCATCCTTGGCAATCCTGCCTAGATTTTTTTTTTCTACCCTCAGAGCAAAATGTTTGATGTTACATGTTGATAGCATGAGATTATTGCAAGTAAAAAAAATAAATTGGTGAATGATACAAAGATGTTTAGATCCCATGAGTGCAGCATAGGGTAAGAAGCACTCTGATGTGCCCTGCCTGATTTTATTTCAGTGTTCTTGGCTGACTCTACCTTCTGGTTCCTGAAATTCAGTAGGGAGGTTGTGGATGCCATGAATAACATGGGGGAATGTAGCTCTGTTGGCTCGTGTGCTGTTTTCCATACTTTAAGAAGCAATAATTCTGCTACCACTTTGTGCTGCATCTGTGGTAACTGAGTGTGGGAGCAGCCTGGTTGAAGAGCTGATGAATGGGGAAGAAGGAGGTAAAAACACCACGTACCTTTCTGTACAGGAGACTGTGTTGTGGCAGAAAGGTGTAATTTTTAGCTGCAGGGTTTTTTTCCCCTGGAATAGAAGTGCTTTTAAGATGTTTTGGTTGTCAGAAGTGATGAAAGTTTTTTTATGAACTCACCTGTCTATCTTTCTTTTTACAGAATTAAAGCCAGAACAGGTGAAGAACATGTCTGCCAGTGAGGTAAGCTGTTCTAGCAGCTTATTTTCCCCTTTGAATAGGATGTTTTCTCACTAGAAGCTTTTGAGGCCTTTTTTAAATGTGTAGTATCATAGAAAATAGGACCATTTTCTGGTGTATTATCCTTTTTAATCACTTCTTCATTGAAGAAACTCTTTAGAAAGAGATTGAGAAGATCTGTCCTCAGGTATCTCAGGTTCATGGGTAGTTTATTGGCTTTCAGGCTTCAGAGCACTTCTTCATCTGTTGGCAAGTCTGTTGTTCTTCATTTCAGCTTTTCCTTCACACTGAACTGCAGTATTATTTTACCTATCTGATGATGTCAGAGTCCTAGCTTTTATTTTCTCAGTGTTTTACTTCCCAAGAATATTCCCAGAAATGTTGGGTGAAATTACTTCTACCCCCTCCACTCCATCTTTACATAAAGCTGTTTAACTTAAGGAGAGCCTAAAACAGATTTGTGCATGTATTTGTATAATACTTGCATTCATTCATGGACCATCATAAAGAAAAAGATTAAGCTCCTGATCACAGACTGCAGCTTTAAACCTTAAAAAAAAAGAAAGGAAGCGATTGGTCCTGTGTACAAAAGTTTCTGTTCAGGTGTGCACGCTAACCACAGTTACACAGAGGAAAATGAAGCAAAACCTAATTTCTCAGTTGCTTTTTATGTTTAGCCTGAGGCCATGGCTCAAGCTATGAGCTGGAATGATTTGTTTGTAGGAGGATAACAGCATCTGTGGTAATTTGTTGTGATGTCCTCCTATGTGCTGGCTCACACCACCTACTGAAACAGGAAGTAATGACACAGGCTCATGAGCTATTAAGTAAAAAGGCAGATCTTACTAAGTGTTAAGTTTATTAAACATGGTAAATACTGTAAGTCTTAAATTACAACACTCTTGCATCAGGTCATAGAATAATAAAATACCCCAGTTTGGAAGGGACCTTGAAAGACCACGTGGTCCATCCTTCTGTGGGAAAGGGAACTTAGATCAGATAATTTAGCACCCTGGGTAGTCATATCTTCAAAACTTCCCAGCAGTGGAGACTCTACCACACTGTTGGGGGTTGTTGCAGTGAACGACCACTCTGGCTGTGAAGAAATGTTGTTCTCACATCAAGATGCAGCACTCGTAATGTATATAGTTAAAAGTGAATACTCAAGTACTTCTTGAATAAACCAAAGCACACAAACCACTTTGTGACCCTGCTGTCTTTCATTCTCTGTTTAGATGAGAAATATCAAGCTGTCAGATTTCACTGAGTCGTTGAAGAAGATCAAGCGCAGTTTGAGCCCGCAGACCCTGGAAGCGTACATCCGCTGGAACAAGGACTTTGGAGACACCACAGTGTGAGACACTCCTTGAAGTGAAACGGTGCTGCCTGGGGAGCAGTTGGTGCAGACGACTGGGAAGCAGCCAGAGTTTACAGGACTTTTACAGATACTTAAGTATCTGCATTAAAACTTGAGATTAAGAGAAAATTATACAATGTGAAATGTGTTCTTCAAAGCTTCCTTGCCATTTAGTGAGGATTTACACACTGTAAGTAACAGCACAACAGGACTTGAGATAAGATTCCTAGCAATCTGGTTCTGGTTTGAACATTAATATATGTATATTGTTTCTGCCACAAGGCTCTGATGATACTGCTCATTGGAGGACCTTTACCTATGTTGTGTATGTGGTTTTTTGTTTTTAATTTTGCCATGACATTGATGAACAATGAACTTGGAGCAATGGTGTTCAATTGGAGGTTTGTAAACTTCAGTTCATTTTTTGACTTTTTTATGCTTAATGTGCCAAATAAAACAATTTCCCTGTGCAGAGTGGAAGAACAGCATTGGGGAATTATGACTATTAAAATGTTCAAAGTAGCTGGTCTGTAATTATTTGTCTTTTTGTTTTGTTGAAATTGGACTGAATTGTTCACAGCACCTGTTTAAAGAAGACCTTTGAAAGCAGAACAGCAAAAAACCCCAACCTTATAAAACCAACTCAAACTGCCTTTAAAAAGAAAAATTACTAAATAAAAGAATAGACTGAGATACTAATTTACTGGCAGTATTTTCTCTTAATGCATTTTGTAACACTTTCATTGGTAGAATGTTAGCTTATGCTTACAGTGTACAACTTGAGCCCAGCTGATGTTTGAAAGAGTAAGTGATGCTAATTGTTGAGTTTCAGAAATGTCATGTTCCTACTCTGTATTTTGGTCTGTTTATGATAAAATCGCCATTGTGATAAGTTTTTTAATCTCCACATGTAAGCATTAAAATGAGGCTACATGTTTAATACATGGCACACATTAATGTTTTTATAGCTTTCATATGTTTCAGTTTATATATTAAAGTATGAAACACTCAGCTGATCTGCTTTTTTAAAAAGAAACTGCATCTTTGTACAAATACTTGTTTTTATTATATAAATGACAAGCTGTTAAAAAACCAAACTCTTAAATTATAGCCTTTAAGTACCATAATAAAGGAAAGGATTTTTGCCTTTAGTTCTAAAGGCCCGACATCTTGTTTACAAATTCTACACAGATTGAACACAGATGTTTGCAAGGCAGAACATTAGTTCCTTGTTAAAGCAGGTTTGTGAGTTGTTGCATTGTTGGTTTTTTCGTTGTG
>VWZN01010492.1:50316-75389 GCA_013396955.1 Regulus satrapa | reverse complement strand
TGAAACACCCTAAAACCTATCATTCTCACCCTAGTGATGCACTACACCATTTTCTATTATCTATCTTACTCTTTTATAAATCCTGGTCTATCCAGGGATATTTGGAAGCATTTCTCTATAGATGAGGGTCAAAGCTAGTGTTTTTCTGGAGGTCAGGATGTCCAGAACAAACAGAGAAATACTTCTTTTGCTGGATTCCTACAGAAGAAAATTAAGCACAAATATAATGTTTGTTCAAAATTGTAGTTGTAATACAAGGCATTTGATGGCAGCCTGATTGCAAAGAGGGTAAAAACCAGAGGAGCAGAAGGCCTCTGACTTTTATATCCTCTCTATTACATACATGACCAAACTTAAGAAATTACGAACCTAAATTTTGGTGACGAGTTGCTACTCTGAGGTCATATCTGAAAGACTTTCCAGGAAGGTTGAACACCCTATGCCATGTTCACTATGTATGGTAGTTAAAATATCTCAGTGCATTTCTCTTCAAAGGAACGCATGTCCTGGAATGTTTTAACTAGTCTTTGGTAAAGTGCAATGTAATGCAGAAAGTACCAGCTCTTGCATCCTGCAACTGTGGCAATTGCAGGTCTCTTGTTTCCAAGGTCTGATCTGTCTTGTATCAGTGGGGTTTTTTTTCATGAGCCAGCAGCCAGACTCTGTACCATGACTGGATATAGAGCCAGATTTCAAAAATTGAATTTAGAATGGCATTCAGCATGAGTGATAAAATTTGCAACTATTTGGGTGCTCTGTGAAGCTCGGTTTCATGCTCTTATTTTAATGCACTTAAATGTGAGACCCCTGTCTAAGTGTGTCTGTAAAGCAAAAGTACTGCTTTCACCAGGAGAAAAAAGGAGAGGGCTTTCTGAAAACTAAGAATAGGTTTCCAAGAGGGTTTATCTATCCTTTAAGTATTTCTACATTCAGCTCAAAGTTTAATTGTTCCCGTTCTGGCTGCTGAGGAATTTTAACAATTTGGCCTTCCATAGTTCCACAAAGAAATTAATATTTCTATTTCATCAGTGTTAACTTGCTCATGAAATTTTCCCACATTTGGTAATATATTTAATTCTGACATTACTAAAAATGTGTGCAATCAAGTAAAGCTTTTTGAACTATAAGCGCTTCACTTCTTCATAGTAAATAATCTATATTTTTTTCTCAGACATGAGAAAATTACTGCATATGTCAGTTCTGTTCCACTGTAGGACTACACATTTTTTTGAAAGGATGCTGCCATAGAGTAGAGAAATGCAGAGCACTGACTTGCTAAAAATATCAGCCCCAAGTTTTAGCTTACCAGTCCTGCAAGAAAATTAGTCAGCCATTGTGATCTAGTGCTTACTAGCTATGAGGTGGCATTTTTAATGTTTTCCTGTGTATTCTTCTTCCTGTTGCTAAATATTTCCACTGTTATTTTCCTGATAGGTGGATATTGGAAATGACACAGGTAAGACAGCTTTATAAGTTGAAATACATCTCTAAGTTTCTAAATAAATATATCAACTACATTTATAAAAACATATGGATGGATTATAACCTTTCACAGCAATTACTGATATTTATTACCTTCCAACAATTTAACTAATCTATATAAACATTTTTCTTACAAAAGAAACATTTTTTTAAAACTTACTATTTATCAACATATATTGAGTTTATGTTACGCAAGTAACTGTGCCTTGTGTTTAAAACTTTTATTGTTTGAAGATGTTTGTGTTTGTGCTTTTGATGACAAAGAACTAGATTCTTTACTAGCAGTTTAATTCTTTAATAGCAGTTAATTCTTTAATAGCAGTTAATAACTGCTTTATGAAATAAGTGTTCTTCTGTTACTACTTTTGATTTTATTGACTGTTGTACTGTTTCAGCTGCCTCCTTCTGTGAGACATCAGGCCTTGTGTATAAACTTATTGATTTGCATATAGTCTTAAGTAACAATCTGGCAAGCAATCAAAATAGCTGAGTAATCAGTAATTATCAAATGTATGTGGCCAATTTATGTGTATAAAAATTCTTCCTTTTTTCTTACTGATAGTGTTCTGGCAAGCTGGGAAAATTAACATCTAGAAGTCTGCTGTCTTCTGTATTCTTCAAGAAACATGGTTTTCCTGCATTTTCTTATATAGTTTCATCATACTAGAAAGAAATGACATGTAAATCTTTGTATTTACAAATTCTTTTACTCTGTCACATGACTGTTGCGAGGAGAGTAAAGGTGATGCCATTAGATCCATTCACAGTATGAAATAGTATAGTCTCCAAGCAGAAATTCCCAGATTGCCTAGACTGATCATGTTTTATAAGGAATTAATTAGTTACAGGTACATAAGTGATATGAGGTAAAAGTGTGTTGTGAAACACAGTCACTTTTTGGAAGTTAATTTTAAAACTGCTGAGAAAAACAGTCTGTAAGAGGACATGTAGTCAAATGGTTTTGTTCATTTTGCAGCATGTTCTTTCACATCACAATCTAAGGAATAGTTGAGACTTTTTGTTCTCATTTTGGTGGGGTTTTTTTGTGTAAATATGTAGTTATTCTTGTTTTGTGGTTTTTGGGTTTTTTTGTTTTGTTTTTAAATTTATTTTTTAAAGAAAAGGAAACGAAATGAGGAAGATGAAAACCCTTACCCTTTACTCTGATTGATACTGAATAGTGTGTGATTACAGATTTATGTAGACCTATGAAGGATTCAAGATGACCAGACCTTAATGTATTACTCTAACCACAAGAAGTAAAAAGTTTAAAAGAAAAGCAAATTCAGATTTATTAAGACATTTCAAGGACCAGTTCTGTAAACTAAGCGGGAATACCTTTCAGCAGCTGCTAATGAAAACATGTTGTTTTCTTTTGAATGATTTTAGCTTTAAGAAAGTTAAGCATATACAAGAAATAAAGAGCAAGCATGAAGAAACGGGATCAGTATGTTTAGAATGTCAAATTTCATACTATCATGGTGAGTAAGGCGGTGGTGACTGATCTGCAGCAATTTTGTCATAAGCTGGTGGAGCATCAGGTACCTATGGTAAGGAAAATGGGTGTGAAAGATCAAAAAGATATCCCAATTGAGTTGCAAGAAAAATTACAAGAAAATTACATTAAACACGCAGCAAACTATTTACCACCATATTAGATACAATCCTATGTCTTAAAGAAGCTGAGCTCATTCATTGTGTCTGTTCTTTAAGGTTACTTTTTTGGTTGTATGTTTTCTGGTTTTGCACCAGATTCACTTTATTGCTGTTGTTCATCCAAAGAGAGAATTTTCAGTGTTATAAAGGCAGGAATATTTTTCTTATATTTATGGGTGTTTTTGGATTGATAATTTAGACAAATATTGAAGCTTTTTTAAAAGAATCTTGACACAGGCACATTGTCTTATTTCTAGTGGTAAAAATTTGAGCAGCTTATTTAAAACTGTTCAAAGTTAGCCTCTTTTTGATTCTAAAGCTATTTAAACACACCCATTTATATATACTTACCACATAATTTACCTTTTTGAAAATTGAAAGTTTAAATGTTCATATTTCCATAATTAGAACAGCTAATACAATGAAGTCTCATAATGTTCCCTGAAAATGTTTATCAGAGAATAGTGTACCAGACACACATTCCATTTGTTGTTTGTCAGAATGACAGAAAATCAAATAGGGATATAGTTGGGGTTTTTCAGTATATTTCAGTATTCAGGTCTTGCATCATTCTAATATATTGCAAAATGATCATACAATTTAAGAATAAATGTAAAATAAAGACAATAAGTTTTAAAATAGGCATTGTAAATAGTAAGGGTTTTTTTTTTTTTTTAAATTTTTCACGGTACAGATTTTCCAAGTACTACTTTCTAAGTTGATATTGAAGCATTGAAGACTCAAAGTATGAGAGCATACGCCAAGGGAGAAATCATCAAGTGCCTGTTTAACAATATTATCTCACTATTTCTTATTCAGTTTTAAGTAAGATCTGGAGTTGCAACTTACCACAGAATTAAAGTCTCTGTAGTCCTGCAGAGCTATTTTGCAGTCCAGTATTTCTCCCTCACCTATGATGTTTCGTATTGTGCTCACACTAGAGCTTTTGCTCTGTGACAGATCATAAATAAATATGGGGAAGGTGAAAGGAAGAAGAGACTATGAAGATGGAGCAAAATTTGACAGTGTATATACAGTATATATTAGAATCTGAGAGTAGACACCATGCAAACAAGAAATATACCTTAGCTAGCACTTCTTACTGTCTCTGCTGAGATGTATGCTTTTTTTCCTGTGTGATCCAATTACATTGCCAGAAAAATAAGCTTCACATTTTTTAGGTCCCAAACTGATGCAGGAACTGTCATATCATGTACCCGAATGCCTTCTCTTTTTTATGCCACCCATTTATTTTCTTAATCCCCAACCTTTTTGTTTTCCATTTTTTCAACATTTCTTTTGTATACATTGTGTACCAGTTCTCCCCTAGCCAAAAACAGCCTAAGAAAAACATGATTTTCAAAACCAGAAAGTAGCAATCTGTTAAAAGAAGGAATTAAAAACCAGATTATTCTATTTGCCAGGATATACAAAGCAGGCACTTGGTTTGATTTTTGAGTTGGTTTTTTTTTAATATTACCTTCATTTTTGTAAAATTTCACTATGAAAATTCAGTTTTTAGGTATTCTGCCAGTTGATATATGTATTGGATAAATAACTGGATAATTGGGTAGAAAGAGAATGGGACAAAGTTACCAGAAACAGCAAGAAAATGGATCTGCTGACTTAGATGAGAGTATTACTGGGGTTTTTAGGCCCAAATAGTTATTTATACCTTCTTGAAAATATTAGGATAACTAAAAGAAGCTGTAAAACCTGCATTTGCATAAAACTCTGTCCTGATTTCAGCTGGAATAGAGTATCTTTTCTTTTAAACAGCTGGTATAGTGCTTTATTTTGGATTCATTGTGAAACTAATGCTGATAACACAATGATGATTTGGGTTTGGTTCAGTAGCTCTTGTGCTAAGTAAAGGACTTTTCAGTGGCTCATGCTCTGCCACAGAGCAGGTGCACAAGAAACTGGGAGGACTCAGGGCTGGGACAGCTGACCTGGACTAGGCAGAGAGTTATTCCATTCCAGGGAGCATCATGCTCAGTATATAAATATGGGATTTGGCTGAGAGGGCCTGATTGCTGCTCAGGAATGAGATGGGCATCTCATCAACATTGATGAGTTGGGCATGGTGAGAAACTATATTAGGCTTTGCTTGTTCCTTTGGGATTTTACTCCTCTCTTTCTCTCCTTTTCATAATTGTGATTGGGAGTAGTAGATGATTATTGAGCTGTTCTTATCCCATGAAGTTCACCTTTTCTTTCCAATTCTTCTCCCCACCAGGGTGGGAGTGGGAAGTAAGCAGTGGTCTGCATAGTGATTAATTGCTGTCTGGAGTTAAACCATAAGAAGCCTTCACTTTAAAGAGCTAAAAAAGACCTTCCTTTCATAAGGCAGGGAGCAAAACTTCAAAAATACTTTGGGATTTTAACAACAGATGTTATGCAAAGGATTGTACCTTTTAAAAATATTTTCTAAGAGCATACAAATGAAAATATTTCAAAAGTAGTCTTTAGAAAACAAATCTCACTTGTTCCACTTTTTTTGTAAATCTTAAAACTACAAGTCAGATTTTATACAGATGAATCACACATCACCCGTATGATATTGAGCATATTTAGTGAGCAAATTTACCTACTTGTAACAGTTATTTTCTTCTCTGCTTCCTAGATTTGCTCCAATCATATCTGTCCTTATTTAAGGGTAAATCTTATGAACAGTAAATATATTACTTTTATTTAAATGAAAGGAAACAGAATGTCTCTTTGATTTGTGTAATTTTAAACAGAATGCTTCCTACAAATAGTTATCGCCAGATTTTAAACTGATGTGTTGTGCAAAGTTGGGCAACTGGTTTCATGTCCCTTTGCTTCTGGTTCCTCTTAACCTGTTTGTCTGACTTTGTCTGACTTCTTCAGGACAGGTTGTGTTTCCCATTGTGTGGTTTTGTCTGTGACATATATCAGTGTAAATACTGCCTGAGATAATGATGCCCTGTTACAGATTTGGTGTTCTCTGCATTAATGTCATGCAAATCAAGGTAATACATTGTCAAAATAATAGCATGAGAGAAAATGAGCTGCCACACTTACCCGCAGACTTTTGTAGCCATTACGTCTTTTGTAATACCAGCAGCCAAAGGCAAGTAAAATTGCCAGCACCAAAATGAAAAGTCCAATACCCAGAGCTCTGTTGGGAAAGCAAAACAAAACAATTTGCACCACAAGTAAATGCATCCTCCCAGGAGCAAGCATGGTTAGACCAAAAGTTTGTGTCAGTGTCCTTTCATCAGAGGAAGGCATGGAGCAGCACTGAACTCAAAAACAGGCAAAGTACCAATAACTTCAGCCAGTTTCTGGAGATTTAGCTGCTGGCTAAATGTTCTTAAACATAAAAATTTATAGTTATTTGAAAATAATTATTTGAAAATAATCATCTGCCAGTGACTGCTGATTAAAAAAAAAAATATGTCTGTAAGTCTAGCAAATCACAGCATTGTGTTATTGCAAGTGAATGTGAAATAAATTTAATGCTGCATTTGCAATGGTGCAGTTCATGCTTATTTACTAAATTTCTCTATGCAGAAAACATTTATAATGTGTCCTAATTGCATCATACTGCAACAACTTCTAATGATGGAAGGGGTTTTTTGATACATAGAAGACATTACAACCTTAAAACATGACTAAGATACTTTGAATTATTCATGAAGAGCTCTATAAGGATTTAGTTCTTGCATGACAGACTAGAAACAGTATTGGTGTCACTGCGTCTTTTTAGGAAAAATATGCTTTGCAAACTGCCTGTAAAATATCCTTCCCACTGCTCGCTGAGGACTTGGCAGGAGTAGCACAGTTCCACTCTATGTCAGAAATCAAGCTGACAAAAGTAATTTCAAATTTCCTAGTCACAAAACCCCTTCTTTTAGTGTTAATATAGAGATTGTTGAGACATCGAATTAATTCCCCATTTTTTTGTTCTTTGCCTGTTCAGGAACAGAAGAATACTTGAAATTATTAAAGGGAAAAGAGTATGTGGGAAAAATTACTATGTGAATCAGAATAAACCCATTCTAACATACTTCTGTATATCTTATGCCTAGCTGCCTCACAGTAATAACCCCAGGCTTTTCCATTCAGATAGAGTAGTGGTGTATGTGACTTATCAGAGTTTTTATATCTATTTGCTGTCATTTTCACTGTACCCAAGTCTCATGAAGGGGAATTTCCTTGTGAATTAAAAAGCCTGAAAGGAGATGCAAGCAGACTTGTGTGGCAGAACAGGCTGCCTTTTTGTCTGAACTTCCTGTGTGCTATTTGAATCATGAAGCCCATTGGAGACAAAGGGATTTTCTTTTTCCCAAGTACATGGATCCTGTAGGTTGTTCCTGTGCCTTGAGGACTTTATGTGGCCTGCAGACCAGTTTAACCCAAGAACAGATCTCACAGCAGTCACTTTCTGATGCAGCCAGAGTTGTGAGATGGCTCCACTGGTTTTGCTACTCTCACCAACACAGTTGAAACTTGAAAGAACTACTTCTTTAGGCAGCTGGTGCCCTCTCTACATTTTTAGACTTTCTGCTTTTCACTTGTTGTGTTGTTTTAGCTGTCCATTAGCCTGTATGCACCCAGAATATATGTCATTTGTGGGGCTGGTACTTCTGACTGCACATTTGCCACCTAACTTGTTCCCTGACTGCTTGGAGTCTAATATGCAAAGTGTGCATGCAATTTCTTGCAATTCCAGTTAAAGCTGAAGTGGTGCTGCTAGGAATGTGGGCTCATATCTAGAATACTTCTGGAAGGAGAGTGTCACTTTTGTATATCTAGAAAAACTATTTAGAGATGCAGCACTAGAATTCACAGTAGTTAGAGGTGAGCATGCCTACTTTCAAGTTCTGAAACATGACTAGCCAGCTTCTTTTTGCTTTTTTTATTTATTTATTTTTTTTATTTTATTTTAGAACTGAACTGCTTTGGACTGTTCAAGAGCTTTCCCCTTTGTTTATGCTTTTTGCAAGGGCTGATGGAGGAGCAACTGTCTGGCCATGTGAGTGTTTACAGCAAGTCATTAAGTTTTGGGACCAGTAAGCCAGTACCAGCAGCACAATTCCCATACAGATATCTCAAGCACACTGGAATTACTTGTCTAACGTAATAAATTATCACCAGTTGGGTGCTGTCTGTAATAATCCCAGACCAAACATGTTTTATTGTAATTCAAAGATAAAAAATATTTTCCAAAAACAATTTGGGAGTCACATTTGTATGGCATTGATGTCTTTTGCTTTTTTAAAACTATTTCTCTGGGGGCTTTCCCCTGTTCTTTAGGGTGAGATAATGTCCCTTTGAGCTTTCTAATTGAAGTCTGTAAACCTAGAGATTTAGTATACAGATGACCTTGCAACAGCCTCCAAAGTAAATTCTAAATAAGCCACAATAAACCTGGTAAAGGTTAATGACTTATGATTTAACTCTAGATTCTTGAATTCTGCAATTCTGATTTTTCTTAAAATCTGAGTGCTTTCTGAGGGCTTACTAAGATCGCAGTATAACAAACATTAGATAGAACTATAAGATAGTTAAAGGACACTCCATCTATATACAACAGTGACTTTTTTGGATACAGTTTTCTTTTCTTTCAATGCAAATTCTTTCACCAGCTTACATGCTAACATAGGTTTTGATTTTTGCTTACTCTTCTGCTGCAAAATAGACGTGTCCTTTCCCTCTGAAAGAGTTGCCATCCAGGTGGTTATATCTTCTGGGCATTTTGTGAGTTTGGTCCTGCTTGAACCTACAGGGTGGAAACACAGTGTGTCAGCGTGATAAAGAATTTGTTACCTTTAAAGCATATTTTTTCATCTTCTTTTATTTTAAAGGGGTGCATTGTAGAGAGGCAGGATAATCTGATATCTTCAGAATCAAGTAGATCCATACACACATGCAACGGTCCCAATTTAAGATAAAGCTCAAAAGCAAAACTATAGTCTGCATATTAGCATCACCACTGACATCAAAGTGTTTGCAACTGGGTGTAACAGAGTGTGCAGAATTTGATGTGATCTGTTTAGGTACCAAGTGATGGCAGACTTATGAAGCATAAGCTAGAATATATATAAAAAGGCAGTTTATCTGGACAAGAAAAACTATTGAGAAGAAAAAACTACTATTGTTCTTTAAAATAGTTGGGTTTTTATTCCCTGTAAACACTCAGGGGATGGGTTTTCAGTCACTTGAGACTCTCAGAGATCTGTTGAATTTCAGATGGGAATACTGATTTATGTCTGCTGAAAATCTAGATTCAGATGGAATTGATATTACAGTCTTTATTCCCAGACTTAAGGGGATGATCATAGCTGTCTGAACAGTTAAAAATCCAGTCCAGTCAGTCAAATAGAGTGAAGAAGAAATCCACACATAGTCATGTTTCTGTAATATGAAGAGCACACAAAGAGATCCTACTTGATAATATCCCACTAATCTACCCACCCTATACAGGTAAATTATAAAACACAAAGACTTTACTGAAAGAGAATTCTAGCCTAAATTCTAAGAATTTAGGAATTCTAAGGAAAGAAAGCATTTTGAGTCCACTTAGAGACAGTCAAACCTTTTCTAAAGCATAATTGTTAAACAAAGCTGAAAATATTGTGTAAAACAAAAAATTATAAATCTTACCTCCTTCAGACCTGTATTCTTCTGTTAACTGAAGGCATGTGCAGCTTTCTTTGACTTGGTCTGTTTTTTTCTCCTTTGATCTGTCCTCTTATGACTATCACGAGTTTAAATTCCTTTCAGTACAGCTTCTGAATGCATTAATTAGCATGAAAGGGGCAAGGAGACAACTTCTCATTTTCTTCTGCATCCTTCCCTCTTAAAAACCAGCAGAAAAATCTGTTATTTCTTGATTAATTACATGTGCTCTGAGAGATAGCCCGACACCTTTTTTATCTGCCCAATAAGTACAAGCTTCTAGAATGGGCAGACTTTCTAGATTCAAATATGTTTTGTTCGAAGGCTGCTTATTTTATTACAGAGGTCTGGTATTTTTGCATGTATTTACTATAGCTTTGTTTATGCACACTTTTTGGTGCCATTTTAACACTGTGAAACTAGTATATGTGGACCAAAACTCATTATCCTGTGACAGAAGTGTCTTAGATTAAGGTAAATACAGTTTAATTCTATACTGAGATGCAAATACTGCAACAAAAAGAGGGTCTGTCCCATGGGCTGCAGAACTAATGAAGCCTGGCCTTTACCCATGCTAACACTGCAGGTAATTCCATTTACAAAGTCAGGCAAGAAATGGCAGTTTGTGATTGATTCAGAGATCTGGGTACTGTCATATACCAGCAGTTAGTTACTGCCAAAAGAGCAAGGAGATAAAAGAACCATTTTCTTCTGCTTGTCATTTTTTTCTAATGAATCATTAATCTGAGCATGTCTGTCCCTCTATGATTTTTTTTAATTTTGAAGGATTAAACAGCTCTAAGATTTCACTTGTCTTAAGCTGTGTGCTGGGCTCTAAATATGGTGAAAATGGCTGACAGACTCAAAAGAAAGTAGGAAAGAAACAGATAATGTGGGTGACCAACATACATTTAATTAGGAAGTCAGATGAAAAGTATTGACATCGACATTTTTTAGCTAGTGTGAGGCTGCTTCTGTATTTTTCCTAACTATAGAAAAAATTGGACTTGTCTTTATATATTTTTCCATGGTAGTGCATAGTGACCAGACCAGAGACAGTGAGCACAGTCTGAAACACAGGCTGTGCTCTCTGAACCTCAGGGAACCTTTTTTTTTCTGTGAGGGTGTCTGGGCACTGGCACAGGTTGCCCTGAGAGTTCTTCAAGTCTCCCCCACTGGAGATCTGCAAAAGCCATCTCGACACAGTCATGGGCAACCAGCTCTGAGTGGCTCTGCTGCAGCAGGGGGTGACCACAGGACCTCCAGAGGTGCCTTCCAAACTCAGTCATTCTGTGATTAATCCCAGAATGATCTAGTTGCTTTTGCTAGACCCATTCAAATTTGAAGCAACACAGTTTTTGCAGAGGGGAAAATAAAGTGTACAGGAAGAATGAACAGTGAGGAGCATAAATTTGCTGATTTGGGCAAGTTAACACAGATGAACTCAATAGGAATTTCAAAGGTGAAAAAGGTGCAGTGTAGTTTTTGTAGATATTCATGTGTGTAAAATTGTAAGTGGATGATATCACAGTCTGTCAAGGTCCCAAGAAACATGCCAGCCCTTGTGTACTCTGAAAATGTTGTAAAATTCCTTATCAAATCATGTGTTTTCCTGAAGAAAAGCTTCACTTCTAGAAGAGGATAACTGAAGGGCTTTTCTTGATCTTGTGAGAATCAAAACACTAATAAAGAAAATCCATGTGATTTCTTCGTGTAGCAAAACCAATCTCTGACCCTTATTTTGCCTCAAGTGATGTGTGGGGTAAAATGTCAACTACTTGAATATTATGTGTTCTGAATTAATCTCTTGTTAATAGTATAACAAGAAAGAAAAAATCCCCACAAACCAACAACCTTTGTCATGGATCTATGGTGCCGTCTGGAATGTAAAAGCGAATGCTGCTATTGAGAAGTTGGATGGATGAGGAGATGAAACACCATATCCTGATCTCAAACTTTTTACAAGGTCTTATTTCTCTGATCTAGTGCTACTAACTCCATCAGTGTAAAGTCACTGAGTCACTGGAACTGACATATGGATTCCAAAGGTGTTACCTTTTCAAAGACAACTCTTCAAGAGAAAAGTATGGAAGAGGAATACTTTGGAGAGACCCCAAAATAACCCCTTTTTTTCTCATAGCCAAACCTGTGGCAAATCCAGGACACTGATGAATCTTGGTGAAATGGTAAGAAATGAATGCTTCTGGTGTAACTGAAAATAACAGGCCTGACCTTTGAAAAAGAGTAGCTGTTGGTTGGGTTTGTGCTGCTGACATTATGACTCCTGACAAGATCCTGGTGTTTTTATAAATTTACTTGCTTTAATATATAATTGTTTTTCTCTGACATTTGAGGCTTCCTTCAGCATACAGAGCAAAGAAACAAATACCTTGACACAGTAAAGATTTTAGTTTTGAGTTTTATGGAAAATTCAGTGGAAACTCACAGGTATTTCTCTGCTAAATCTACATTACTAGTAACACAGTACAGTAAGAGAAAATGAGGGATTATATCCCTTTCAGTTCATCCTGAGGATCCTTGTCTCTCCATGCTTTGGGGACTTACTTTGAAAGAGATATTGTCTGGCTTCCAGGTTGAAGAAGCTGTTCCTACCTTGACTGCAGGCTTCTCCAGGGAACAACATGTCCTGTAGACTGCCTTGCACAAGCATAAATATGTTCATCCTGAAAGTCTGGTTCATGACAGAAACTTCATCCTCAAGTAATTTCCAAATGAAGCTATGGTCCTTCCTGTCAGACCCATCTCCCTCTGTTCTGTCTCTGAATTTTACAGTACAGAAGGAATGCTTGTCTTAATCCTCTAGAAGCTGCTCCAAGAGGATGCCATGATTACAGTGGTGCCTTTGTTATTCCACCATGTTTTTCTAAAGAAAAATGTTTGAACAGCTTTCTGGCAGTTTTCCTTTGCTTCTGCTTTGTCTGCAATAAACTGGAGGCTCTGAGCTTGGGGGATTTTTCAGATTTGCGGGACTTTTTCCATGAGATGCAGGATGATCAACCATGAGTGAAAAATTTTTGGATGCAGTTGGTTGTTATCAAGGTGAGGTTGAGTTATGACTTCCCTTGTGTGCAATTTCAGGAGGCCATACCTGAATTCAAGAGAATAGCAGTGCTTTCTAAAGCCTTGCAATCGTGTTTCCACCAGTGACTTGCTAACTGTTTTGGGGTGAGAAACTCCTTAAACATGGGCTGCTGATTTAGGCCTCTGAGGCCATCCCTTGAAGAAAATTTGTATAGTCAACACTGACTACATTCTTAGAACTTGGATCAAAAGAGTCTTTTGCAATAGGTTGCTCAGGGAGGTGATAGAGTCAGCATCCCTGAAGATGTTTTAGAGGCATGTGGACCTAGGACTGGGTAATGTGGTTTAATTTAAAGGTGGCAGTGGCAGTGCTGGGTGGATAGTTGGACTTGATGATCTTAAAGGTCTCTTCCAACTTTGATTCTATGATTCTAAGTAATCCCTGTAGTAATAGTCCAGTGAAATTTTACCTCTGCTGCAGCTGAAGTAAAAGCAGTTTCAGAATGAATTACAAACACTCAGTACTTCAGCTCTTGATGTGAGGGGGGCTCTGAGGCTGCTCAGGGAATCAAGGGAATAAGGTACCCTGGAAAAATGCTTTTGCAAGTGCTGGGGTCTGTCAGTGCTGGTCACATTTTAAGCAACATCTTCTAAGGGCACAGGAAGAGGCAATTCCTAAATGTCAGAAGTCAAGCAGGTGAGGCAGAAGATGGCTTGGCTGAGCAGGAATTTTCCCTGGGAGGTAGAGGGAAAAAAAGAAGGTGTAAGCCTAGCAGAAGCCAGGTCAGGTGATGAGAGATGCTGCTCACTACTGAAGGGAGAAAATCTGAGCAGCCAAAGCTCAACTGGAGTTGAAACTAGCCACAGTTGAGGGGGCCAATAAAAAGAGGGGGGTTTAAGTCGTATTAATGCATTTAAACAAGAGACAGTGGAGAAATAACATTATCCTGTTACAGGATGAGAATGGTTACCTCACAAACAGGGACATGGACAAGGCAGAGATGTTTAACAGTTTCTTTGCCTCTACTTTCAATACCAATAAGGGACTAAGGGAAGCCCACTGCCTGGAGCTAGAGACTATGGCTGTGAGAATGATCAGCTCTAAGATGACCCTGGACTTGTACAAAATATCCAGAACTCAGCTGGGTAAACATACCACGTGATGGGTGATCAGCTGGCTGATGGGCTGAGCACAAAGGGTTACAGTGAATGGGGTGAAATCAGGCTGGTGACCCGTCACTAGGGGAGTTCCACAGGGCTCCTCCTTAGGGCAGTGCTCTTCAATATTTTCATGAATTATTTGGATGCAGGACTCAAACACTAAGTAAGTTTTCTGAAAACATTAAATTGGGAGGAGCTGTTGACTTCTTTGAAGGCAAAGAGGCCCTTCAGGGGAATCTCAACAAATTACTGGTCACCAAACAGAGTTTAATAAGGGAAGGTGTCAGATCCTGGACCTGAGATGAGGCAATCCTGGATGTATGTAGAGACTGGGGAATGAGGCTGAAGAGCAGCACTGCAGGAAGGGTCCTGGTTTGTGCCAAGTTGAACACGAGTCAGCAGTGCCCTGGCAGCCAGGAGGGCCACCTGTGTCCAGGGGACATCAGGCCCAGCATCACCAGCCAGAAAAGGGAGGGGATTGTCCTGCTCTGCTCTGAGCTGTGGTAGCCTCACCTCGAGTGCTGGGGGCAGTGCTGGGTGCCACAGTGTAAGAGAGATATAAAACTATTGCCCAAAGGAGGGCAGTGAGGATGATGAGGGCTCTGAGGGGAAGCCATGTGAGCAGTGGCTGAGTTGACTGAGTTTAACCTGGCAATGAGGAGACTGAGGGGAGACCTCACTATGTCCTCATGAGGGGAAGAAGAGGAACAGACACTGATCTCTTCTCTGTAATGACTAGTGACAGAAATGTTCTTCATCCAGAGGGTGGCTGGGCACGGGTAGAGGCTCCCCTGGAAAGCGGTCAGAGCACCAAGCCTGACAGAGTTTGAAAAGCATTTGGACAACACTCTCAAGGACATGATGTGACTCTTGGGATGGTCAGGAGTCAAACTTTGATGAGCCTATCGAATCTTTCCAATTCAGTATATCCCATGATTCTATGACTTGACTTCTTTCGTGCCATTAAAGAGATACATAGATGCTATTAAACATAAACAACATGACACAATGTCCAAGTGATTTAGTGTGTTTAGCAAAGAAAAGTATGACTTTTCATCCCTCACATGATCCTGTTCAGGCTGGTGGGAACCAGGGGATATCTCCAGCCCTGACAGAGCTAATTCTGAGCTCACACTGGGCTGCTCAGGACCCAGTCAGTCCATGAAAGCCCCTAGGATGTCATCAGCCCAACCACTCTGGACCACATCCATGCTGCCAGGCTGTCCTTATGGCTTCAGTCTGAGCTCTTTGTGTTTCAGCTTTGCTGCTGCGTCACCCTGATACCCTGCACTGCTGTGACAGCTCAGCTGGATCTCCTCTATTCCCGTTGTCGGTGCTGGGGATACTAATTGCTGCCCCCAAAGCTGCCCTTCCCCCTGGCTGAACCAGCCCTGGGTGGTTCTCTGCACTCTCAGTGATCCTTTGCTGAACTCATCTTTGTCAACTTCTTTCCTGTGCTTGCTGCTCCAAAATGTACGCACATCCCTGGAGCAGAGGGGAACAATCACCTCCCTTGACCTACTCCTCTGCCCTTGTTCTTCCAGCACAGTGGGCCACTAAGTGCCTTATTTATTGCCAGGCCAAATATCAGGACATGTAAAAATAAATTGGTGACAGGGCTTATAAATCAATTACAGAATTGTAACAGGATGCCAGAGGTGGAAACTGCATCTATTAAACATTTCCCCATTCTTCCTACCTCCAGCAATACCACTTCCGTTTTACAAAGTGAAGAGGTATTTTAATCAGTGGAATACTTCAGAAGACTGAAAAATGGTACTCCTAGAAAAGTCCAAACTTTCCAATTGGTAAGTTTGAAAAGGATTTTGTCAGGTATTTCAGAGCCTTACTGCAAGGATTTGCACACCCAGGTATATTCCTTCCAATATGTGTTCTTCAATCAAGCCCTCAGGGGTAGTTGATTTATTAATGATTCAGCTGATTCCCTCTAAGTTGAATTAAATTTTTGAGATATTTGTTCTTATGAAACAAGAAGTAATTCTTTCAGATGAGAAATTTGTGTAAACTCTGCTTTACAGAGGAAGAGTTTCAATTCAGGTGAAAATTTCTGAACTTTATAAGTAGGGCAGATATTATATTCATAATAGTTTGAAGGCTTTAAAGTGCTACTTTTTTTCCTTTCAGTGTTTCCTTCTAAATGTCATTCAGCCTTTTCACTCTTACATTCTGTCTTCCCCTGATAGAGTAAAATTACAAAAGAACCCCAGGTGATTTGATACAGACTCTTTTTTATTCTTATAAATAAAGTACTCAAAGCATTTGCCTTAGGGTAATTGTAATGTGGGACTGAAGGGGACGTCAGGAAGTCATCTAGCCCATCCTACTACTCTGAAGCATATATCTTTAGATCCTTGTGCTACCTACTCTGATATCTCTGTGCTTTCATAGTCTTCCCATAGTCTGCATTGTATCTTAACAGGCTACAATGAAGCCTTTTCCCTGTTATATTGTTGCCTTTCTGTAAATTATATCAATTACCAGTTGTCTTAACAAGGAAAGGAATTAATCATGTTTTCTATATCTCAGCCTATTATGGATTTGAAGGCTGTTCTCATGCTATGTAAAAAAAATTATCTTCTAAACCAGGCAAACTTTATTTCTTATACCTTTTTCTTAGACTGTTTTCTTAATTTGTTCACGTATGTTCCACTTAATTCTTTGCGGCTCATGTACTTCTTCCAATTAAAGCATTGCTATCTCCTCTGTATTACCATAACACGGAAATTTAGTATTTTTAATACAGGATTGCATTTGGGGTTCCTACTCAGTTTGAAGTCCACTGTAGCCTTACATCTTCCTCTGCTATTCATCAATTCTTCTCTATTTTGTGTGTGTGTGTATTTTGCTTTTTACTTCTGATATCTAAGACTGTATTTTTCTCTACTGTATTCTATTACTCATATAATTCTTACCTTTTATCAGGTTTATTTATTTATCTCATTCCAGCACTGCTCTGTGGAGTACCTGCAAATCCTTACACTCAAAACTGTATTAATTTACTTGTGCTTGCAGATCAAACTTGTTTACTGAAAATACTGGGCACTACTTCTCCAAGTAAGCATTTGTGAGCTGATGCCTCTTCCTCTTGTTCAGTGATAGCTGCAGTCTGCATTTGGGGGTAGAGTTTCTATCTGCTGCACACATGCTTCATAGCAATTTAATTTAGACCATGGTTTCCCCAGTTCATTTAGCATGGCCCTGTGGGAATCTACTGAAGACTTGCACAGTCAAAATGCAATTTCAACATCAAAATAATATGGCAATGGTTACTGCTCTAGTTTGCATGTAAATTAATTACTTTCTTCCTTTGTTTCAAACATTCCTAACCAAAACTTCTGTTCTTTTGTAAATCCTATTAAATAGTGAGTTTAGTAAAAATAAAACACTTCCATATGTCCTGAAATGCTGTCAGAGGTCTCATGTAGTCACATCACTACATTGTACTCTTAGTACCTTCTGGTTTGATGTTTCAGGATACGGAGGGAAGGGTAGGGTAATGTTGACTTCTGTGGTTTAGTTCTGATCTTCCTTCCTCTTTTTTTTCTCTGTTGGAGTTGATCTAAAATAACTAAAAATCCAGCTGACAGGACAAGAGTGGCTCCTGCCATGTAGAAGACCGCTCTGTAATCTCCAGCCACGTCCACAATCAGACCTGGAGAGAAACAAGTGACAGGAATGTGATTGATGGAAAACAGGCTCATGTAAATTAGCTCAGCAGCATGACTATATCCTCTTACAAAGGCAGTGCACTGGCTACATACTAGTCTTGCAGATTTCTACGTCATGAGCACATTACACAGTTTGAAGCACTTTCCAACCGGAAGTGTGGTGGACAGTGCAGGTACTGGCAGAAAAAAAAGACAGACCATGCAGCTTGTTATGTGAGTAGCTCCATGTTCTGTGGTGTGGCTGTCACCAGTTGCTGTAATTTGGACCATAACTACAGCACAAGTGAGTTTAAAGAAGGAAAGGAGATTCAGCTGCTGAAGACAACGTTGGAGAATTTGTCTGATGTGTTATGGGTTTCCAGTTCATCATTTTACAAAGAGTCACAGATGTTAACAAAAAGACCTTGGTTTTCAGGGAGCTTTAGGCCAACCAAAATATTTAATGCCATTGTGTATTATAATGAAAAATCTCTAGTACAGTAGTAGCACTGCAGCAGTGTGTCAGCTGCCCTGGGGGTATGATGGCATATTCCTCTGTGGGCTGATGAAGGTTGCTTGCTTGTGAGAAGTTTGTCCATGTGTAGGGTACTCTGTAGCCAACATTTTAAATTAAGATTAACCCTATATAGGCACAGGAACCATGAACCCAAATATTTTAGATTTTATACACAAAGGAGGAGAGAAGAGCTTAAGAGGCACTTAGGGTTCCCTATTCTTCCGTATCTTCTTTGTAGTTTACTAAATACACAAAAAGGGACCAGTCTGATTCCCAGGTAATCAGTACTAGTGACCAGCTACTATAAACTTTATTTTATTCAGCTCTTTCCAACACATTTTTGATACTCTTGTGTCTCAAACTCTCTCCAAATCTTCCTGGTTCTGCTATTTTCAAAAGTGAATTAAAATGTTCCAGTATTCAGTCTGACTCATTTGCAACCCATTAGCAATGTCAGTACCACAAAAGTCACACATAATGCATGAACAGTGGTCGTGGCATGAGGACTCAGATCTGCATTGTATAAGTCACACTGGTCATTTTTTTGCCCTATCACTTTTTAAGTCTCTACAGCTTGCAGTTAATTTGTCTTGCATTTTTCCAAGATGACTCTATCCTGTTCCAACCCATAAATCCATGTGCTGTCTCATTGTCTGCTTCAGTCTTCCCACTGTTCTTATGTGCTGCCTTCCCTGTTTATTATACTAGTTGGCTCAAATGCTGTCTAAAACCAGCAGGAATTTCTCTGAATATTTCCTTGAGGTTTGCATAGCCTAATGTTTCAGGCTTTTCAATTTGAACAGAAACTCTCCCCAACAATACCAGCATTTGTGCAACATCACTAGTCTCAAATTTCAGTTTCTTCTCTGAAAGTGCGTTTGTGTCTACTGCTTGTCCCAAAGGCACATTTTCTTAGCAAGACACTTGGAAGCCATCAAATGGGAGTATGTGGGATTCAGGAAGCAGGGGCACCATGTGAACGCTGCTTTTCATCCCTCCTTTCTTGTTGAAATGGTATCTCTAAAACCTCACTGAAGAGAGGGAGCAAGTTATTTTGGAGGGGCTTTAAACTGACTATTTGTTTTTATGTACTTATTGGCTCAGATACCCCTGAGCTAAAAGAGGGAAATTTGAGTGCAGATCCAGATCTTTTCAGCTTGGATTACCAATCCCCTTTCTTCTTGTAAACTGTATTTGGCATGAGTTGTCAGAACTTACCTGCAAGAAGAGGCCCCACAAAACCTCCAGTGCTTCGAATGAGCATGAAAAGTCCTAGAGCACTGTCAAATTCTGGCATGCCTACAACATCTGCCAGCACCGTAATGTGAATGGCGACTGTTGTACCAAAGAAAAATCCATAGAAGCCAGTGAATATTGCCAAGGAAAGGTAACTGTTAGCCAATGGCAACAGCATCAGGGAAGTACTGATCAGTGTAATCGTCATTGCCAGCAAATGAATGGTTTTGGTAACATGGAGGTTGGCATACCAGCCACACAGCAACCTGCCTCCAAAATCCATCATAGCCAAAATGGACAGGAGGGATGCAGTCCACGATTCATCTATTCCCAGGCTGTAGCTCAGGGGAACTAAAAATAATGGAGGAACAAAAAAACTCATAGCAGCTAATATACCAAAAATGGCATAAAGTACAAATTCTGGTCGCCTCACGAGCATCCAGTTGAAGGTTTTTTGCATGATGGGAGACTTATCTTCTTTGTCTCTCCTGGATGCACTGTTGCCAGGTGGTATTTCAGTTTCACAATGGCTGGCCTCAAGGAGGCGGCTGCTTGCCAGGGGTCGCATCAGTACTCCACAGACACAAATATTGAGTTGGATGCCACCTATGATCAAGAGGGCACCTTTCCAACCGTACTGACTAATCAACCACTGGAAAAATGGCCCAAACATGAATGCAAAGGCACATTCTCCAGCACTGGCAATAGCATTGGCCAAAGCCCTTTTCTTGGAGAAATAATGGCTAACAATGCTAATGGCTGGTGTCCACGAAAAAGAAATGCCAAGACCTGAAAAACACCAATTGAAATAGCACTGGTTAGACACTACAGAGGTATATTGTGAAGGTGGAAATTAAAGCTGTCAGTGCTTTGACATTTACAAAGATAAAAAGTGTTAAAAGGAAAACATTCTTTCCTAGAAGAAGCATGAGCTTAGCTGGAGTAGATGTAGGAGTTTATTTGTGACATTATATTCTCTAAGTTGCATATATTCAAGTGAAAAAGAAAAACATGAAGTGTATACATTATTACATTCTCACTTAAACAGACATGTTCATGCTGTCTGTGTTAAGGTTGGTACTAGAACAGAGCAGCAGGTTAAGCTGAGCTGTGTTCGGGGTAGACTGGCAGGACATGAAGGAAGCTCTTCATTTCAAGAGCTCATTCTTTAAATGAAAAGCTTTGTTTGCTTTTCATTTTCTTGCTCGGCTGCTTTGAGCAAACTTACAACCTGCTCTAACTTAGAGGTATTTTGATGGCTCCCTAGACTCTTTGGCAGCTCAGGACTGCCAAAGACCTCAAATTCCAGACATTTTCTCAGGAACCCAGTGTGGAATTCAGAACGGTTTATTTTATTCCCTGCTAGCTTTGCTTCCTGTTCCAGGAAGGAAAATCTGCTAGCTGTCGGAGACAATTTTCTGGCCTGGTTTTGCCTGGAGAAAAGGGAAGGATTAGAATCAAATGAAAGCCTGGGACTCTGTTCAAAACGTAAGTAAAATTTGGGATCTACATGTCTTTTTACTTCAGCGCCCTTTATGAAGTTTTTTTTTTTTTTAAATCTTCACAAGGCTCTTATCCCTGAATGAAAAATAAGCCACTTTATTTTCTGCTTGCATATAATTTGCAGATGTAAATTACTGACATCTAAAGATTTGTTATTGCCTGTTTTCTGCACAAATTCTTATTTCCAGAGTGGGATTGGAGGGAAATCACTTTTAAAGAGAATTGCTTGTTCTGGCTGCTCATAAAGTCATAAGAGATACCAGATTTTTAAAGTCCTACCACTAGCACCCTCAAATAAATTGCTGGTGGAAGAAAGCCATAAAGCCATAAATTCATACCTTGTAGGAAGCCGATTGTTGCATACATCCAGACCATGTTGAGTCCAAAAAATCCCAGTGCCATCCCTGAAAAAGCCAGAAGTCCTCCAGTGATCACAATCGTACGATGGGTATATTGTACACACAGTGAACTGGCAACAGGGGCTGGAAAATTGGAGAAAGAGAATACATTAGGAACATTAATCTTATCAACATGGCCAAATGAATAAAACATTTTGAGGAGGACTACTTTTATATATGTTAGACACAAATAGCCTTAATTCTGCTGGATGGGGTAGGAGGTCAGTTAAAATTTCAAAATTTCATCCTTGCTGATAGAGAAATTACTGTCCCTGAGGCACAGATTTGAAAATATATTCAACATATGTGGACTCTTTTAAAGGGTAAGAGCATTTTAGTGCCTTCCTCGTTGTAGGACAGTTCTACTGATTATCATGTAAGGATACAACTACCAACATGACAGAACCTCATTAACTGTTTCAGCAGAAAGTGAAACTTCAGCTCAGAATCAAAAGGTTCATCTATAAAAATTGTACTATTGAGAACATATTATTGATATGGCTTGAATGGAAATTTTCTGGAGAAAATAAACTTTTGTTTTCTAGAATTTTGCAAGAATCAACCCTTAATGGAATTTTAAAAATTTATAAAGGACCAAAAATTAGGGTTTATTATGTGCTAATACTTTTTTACAGAAAATTGGCAGTTCATTTCTTAAATCTTTATTTAGTAGTACAGTTTCTCTCAACAGAGTGTAGGGCTCAACACAAGAACAAAGGTGGAGGTGGTACAGATCTTATGGTGGAGCAGCTGCTTTGGTCTCTAGTCACTATCTGTAAACACCTGGAATGTCAGCGATATTCTTCTTTAATTAAGTTTTACTGCCTGGCTGTTTTTTCTACCAGCATCGCAGAGTCCATGTCAAGGCTGCAGGATTTCTTTAAAAAGCCATAGCCACTAGGGGGTTCCCAAGTACCACTTGGCATGAACCAGCTCCCTGCAATCTGTTAAATATCCTGGGAACTGGATTTCCTGCATAGAACAAAATTCGGTTGACGGGACCATGCTTCTAAACTGAAACAAGTAGGAAGACAATGATTAAGAGAGAGCAGCCAGCAAGGGAGGTTTTGTAGTAGTTTGTAGCAGCAGGTTGTTGTACATTCAACTGTGTTAAGATCAGAATTAAGAGAATTTGGTAACTAGGATGAGTGAAATGAATGTGAGAAAGTTGTTGCCAAATCTGCAGGATGTATATTTTCTGACAGCAGAAAGACCAGGCAGAAGTTAGACAAACCTCAAATGTCTTATCAGCTTTTACAGCAAAATTCTGATATTTTTATAAGCATGTAAAAATGATACTGAAATTCAGTCATTATAAGATGTACTTGATGAGACATGATAAAGCTGGTGAATCATATCATATGATGAATAAGAAGAGAAAAGTAGACTCAGGATAACTTCTATGAAAGTTCTTGAAGACAAGATCTGCAGCTGGAGCAGAAATATTACCAGATCTCATTTTTTAAATAGCAAATAAGGAAACAGACAGAAATTAAACATGGGATAGGTAGCAAGAGAAAGAAAGAAACTAGCCACAGAATTGGAAATGGGTAAATAGCTTTACTCCAGAGTCTGAAAGGATAAGGGGAACACACAGAAAACGTACAAACTATGGAGGGGGATGAGAACCAGAGTGCAAAAATAAAGGTGTTGGTAGGTGTACATCAGTACTGACAGAAAGCTGGTGAAGGTGAGGGAGGGAATCCTAGCTGTGGTAAACTGAACAACCAAGTGCAGATCTTGGGAGTGGAAGCACATGCTCTCCTTCGACACAAGAAACAGACCTGCTGTTGAAAGGATCCAAATAGGAAAAAATAATAATTCAGTGATCATCCTTCATACTGAGCCAAATGACACTTAAGGTTTCTCAGAGATACACATTAAGAAAGACTAAGCCAGGCCAGGAAACATGCTCAAAGAACTGGAGGCTCAGGTGATCTTCATCAGGAAGTCTTGTGGTCCCTATAAATGAAGCAAAGGCAGAAGAAGATGAGGACAATTATGTATTGACCTGAGACACTTATAAACTGCTATACAGAGGAGTTTCGAATGTTTGATCACCAAGCTTTATTCACTGAAAAAGGATTATTTTCAAAGGATGAAAAATAATTTCTGCTGAAAATTGTTTTTTAGCTACCTTCCTTGAAGTAGGCTGGCCTTACACTTTGCTAGCAAAAATGTATTTTTGCTGATTTATACTTGATATTATTGTGTCATATGCTCTATTNAACAAAACCTAACTAAAACAGGACTGTTAAGTTTTTCCCTCCCATGCTGGCTTTTTCTTTTCATGAAGTTCAAATATCTAAATGACAAAATAGTATCACAATATATCAGTGATATGTCTAATTTGTAAACCAAATTGATAGATTACCATTTATTCATTTCTGTGGTCTGTGAAGCAGGTTTTTCAATTTTTTTTTCCAGTTAATTATATCTGTCACTGCAAAGCAGACATCAAAGATACAGTTTATGGAACTGATAAAATCTTTTCAACTCATGACTTATTTTATCTTTTTACTTTGACTTTGGCTTACCCATTTTCCTCTGAATACATTTTTCAAAGAAAGATGAGTTGATTTTAATATTTGGAAGTACTGCAGTTCCAAGCAATAGTACTGATAGGTGTGGACTGAGTAGGATGCATGTAATTATACAGTGTCTATGCAATGAAGTGTCTTCAGAAAAAAAATTATAATAGCATTTATTATGTAAGGATATTTACCTATTGCAGCCATATATCTCTGAAAATATGCAGAGCAGACTTCACAGATTTTGTACAGTTCAAGCCTGCACATGTTTGGGATCCTCACATTATGTGAAGGATCATGCAGTTTACAAGGCACTAAGGACTCTCTGAACAACCATACTGTGTCAAACGCAGTATGTTTTCCCGCCTTCATTTGGTGTGATGTGGTATTTGACCTGCTCCCGTAGCTCACTGCCTTTGACTGGAATAGTTCACTCTCTTCCCCTACTCTGCTTGCATGGTCTATTGAGCTCTCTCTGAGTGAATGGATTTTTTTTTTCTTTTTAAATTTGGGAGTTTTTTGATAGATCAATAAATTGGATTCATACTAAGAGGAGTAACGAAGACACAGAATTTGTAATACATGCAAAGAAAGGGGATCTTGATGAAGATAAAAAGAAGTGGGAAAACGCAGGACTGAGAATCATTTTGGTAGCAGATGGCTTACCTGATAGATGGGGGTCACAATCCTTGTATTTGGAAGTACTTTGAAAAAAATGACAGTCACTCTGAGATGAGCGAACTTGCAAAATCTGGTTTAAGAGCTTGATTCAACAAGTTCTGTGGCTGTTAGAATTACTTGTAATGAGTTTAACTCAAAGACTGTAGCAAAACTTAATCATGAGTTTCGGTACATGATGTTTTTTAGGCAATCAGATTCCTGTATCTATAGAATTCTGTTATTAACCCATTCCATTATCTGAGGCAGCAAATGCCAATTTTCTGAAATATTTATGTATTTTCTGTANTGTTTGTTTTTTTGGTTTTTTTTGGTTTTTTTTCCTGGTGTGGTAGTGATGGTGCTGAGGTTTTTTTAACAGATCTGCAAATTGGTAGAAGGCCCATTGTTAAAGAAATTAAGTAAAATATTATAGGAATGGCTTACACAAGTAATTACCAAGTTAAAATACAACATTAATTACACTGGTCTGACAGAAAATATTACCTGGGGAACAGATGCCCCAAGAAACAGACTGAATAAAGAAATTAGGAAAAAGAAAATCAAGTAC
>VWZN01010492.1:37872-48799 GCA_013396955.1 Regulus satrapa | reverse complement strand
TGCATTCTGCGTGGACGTGCCTGGGCAAGGGATTATTATTTGTGCCACAAGACAGATAGAAGAAGTCCTGCTACTTACCAGGCAACACCCAGACTAAAACAGGCATGATAAAATCTGCATGACACCACCCAGCACCCTTAATTTTCATTAGGCAAACTCTGTCCCAGGAGGAATATAAATTGGGCCTTACTGCTCACAACACTTAAATGAATAGCATGTTTCCTTACGACAAATGCATTTTTTATGTCACAGCTCAGAATTCAACCTTCAGTTCCTTTTAATGATCCAAAATTAAATTACTATTTCAGTTGCATTCTTATTTAATGAGGTAGTTATTTTCCAGCAGCCCTGTGGATTTGAAAGCAGTGCAGTTACATACTATAGGGAATTGTTGGAATGCCTGAACAGGGTAGAAGAAGGCATAGATATTAAAATAAGGGAACATGCTTCTGACACCATGCTTTGCTTTCTTCCTTCTTCACTTGAAAGAGAAGGTTTATTATAGGAGGATGTAATGGCAAACACACTAAGCTTAAAAAACCCAGAAAGGATCTCCTTTTGCTCTTAGCTGTTGAGTAGTGGTAAACAATAAGGTATTAATACCTTCACTCACTCATTTTGTCCTGGAGCTAACCTTCTCAATAAAAAGGATAAAAGACCTATAGGGAAACTGCTCCTTCTGTTGTGACTGGACATACACAAGATCGCTCAAAAATGTAAAGCTGTGCCTGGAAGCATAAGCATTCTGTCCAGCATCCCACTGATTCCTACCTCCAAGATTTCTCATGGCAGCTGGAACAGATGTCCTGTGACACAGGGACTTAAATTGGGGAAGCCTGTCCTTGGTGTGTGCATCAGCAAGAGCAGACAGCACTGTTAGTAGTGTTATTATGCTCATGGCCAATTTTACTAGCAAGAACACGCCTTGCAAGAGTGCAACCTTTATCTTTGCACCTGGATAGCTACAAAGGCACTTTCTCAGGCACCGGGGCTGTTCATCTATTCATGCTTTACAAGTTCTCCAAGCTATTTCTGCTTTGATTCATACCAGTAATTTAAAAAGCTTATCAGACAATAATAAAAATAAATTACAAAACATTTATCTCGTTGCTTGCATTTTAGAGTGCCACATAAATTTGTGAAGATGGATATTTGTTCTACTTGGTTGTGTTGTGCTCCATGTCCTAATTTACTTTTTACAAAAGAGCAAAGGAGTCAAATACATTTGCTGCACACTGCAAAACAACTTGGTTGTGGAATCAAGAAAAAATTATTAGTATGAATCTTACACTTGTTTTCATGCAACTCATACTTAACACTCCCCGAAGAGTGTATTCACTCTCTGAATGGAGGCTGAGTGGGCTCCTTGTGAGCTGGTGATACTTTACAGATATAGGTTCCCCAAGAAGACAAAAAAGGGTGCATTTTTCTACATTTAGATAAAGAAATGTGACTTGGTAAGGGGTGTTTGTTTTGGGTTTCCAGTACAAATATTATATTGGATTTGGAGTTAACAACAACAACAACAACAACAACAACAACAACAACAACAACAACAACAAAAATTTAAAGGAAGAAAAGTATACTTAAGATACATAGACACAAAACTACTTATACCAAAGGCTGATAGCTTGAAACAGGAACTATGTAAAACTAAATACAAAATAGATCTTTAATTTAACTTAAAATAACAACAGGTTAAATAATATTGTCTTGTTTTATTAGTTGCATTAGAACAAAGATGGAAAGAAATAAGGAAATAAGTTGCAATTTATGTTGAAACTTCCTCCACAAATGTGCCTTGGTACACAGGTAAGGAACAGGCACTATGTTTGTCACATTCAGATACCTTACGATTTTCATCTAACACTCAGACTGACTCTGCTGATGCTCACCTGTCACTGGAGCTTCAACTACAGTAGAGTTGTACTAGTTACTGCTCCTCAGACACAAATTCAGGAGGAACTCTATTAAAGTTTCCTTTATAACTTAATAATATAATTTTAGAAGCAGTCAGTCTAATGAGCATGATCTATAGCAGTTTACTGACAAAGCATATTAGGATGGAAAAGAGGGGCTGAATGCTCTGAGCAGCCAGTTAGAAGTAACAAAATTCAAGTATAATAATCAAGAAGTTACCTTATTCAGATAGCCAAGGCTTGCATGGGATATGAAGCTCTTCCTTCACCTTCCAGTTGTACATAAGTTCTTGAGTTGTGCTGCAAACCACCAGGTCATCTTTCTCATCTGAACTACCATCTGGTTAGCTGAACAAACCAATTTGTCTCCTTCAGGATGTGTAAGCATCCGTTTTTATAAGAATCCCCTTCTCAAAAGTAATTTGACTCCACCTATACCCAGAAAAACAAAGTTCTGTCTTGACTAGAGATCAGAGAAACAAAATCAGGAATGGGTGGAGGAAACTTAGAGGAGGAATGCAGATTTTGTTATTTATCTGCACTATACTTATTCTAGCCCTGGACTGCTGTCCGTGTTTTCTACTGAACTCAACTATTGGACCAACCAGAAAGTTCAGGTTCAGTGTCAACTGACTTCACACTCCCCCATGTTCTGGGGCTTTTACTGCAAATGTTTCTTCAAATTTGAAATTAATTTTGGTTGTGCTGGTTGGACAGATGTTGGCTACAGTGAGCATCACATAACCTGCAGCAACTACAGAAGTTACAGGAACTTTTAATGTGCTCTCCTGAGCATGATACTTGCATATTTGAACCTCTCACCACACCAGAGCAGTCCTTTACTTGTGGGATTCAAAAGCCCACAGTTAAATACTGCTGGTCCTTGCAAAACTTTTCTCTCTCAGCTCTCACTGATAGTTTATTGTAACTTATTCCCTTTCCTACCAAATTACCTTGAATTAAGGTCGTGGTGGCTATACTGCTATGGTAATTGTTGGGGGGGAAGGCAGGATGGGTTGCTGCAGTAGCTTGTTGCTTTTTGTAATATTTTTATTTACATGGTTGTATACTTGCTTCATAGCTTGATTAATAATCTGTGTAGCTTGTGTGTGCTAAGGGAAAGTATAAATATGCACTTGACCTACATAACTAAGAAACATATCCATTTAATATTTTTGGTATATTTGAATGAGAAGCAAGCAAGTTTTGAGGTGACATTCTAATTTTCTTTTGCTGGGAAAATTCCCTAGAGCTATGTTTTAGGGCTGGAGAAGACAAAATCATGGCAAAGGAAAATGATGAGGTAGTTTTTTCCACTAAGTGGAATTAGTGTGCAGTCTTGATAGAAAAGTTGCTGCCACTCCTACTTCACCTTCCTGCTACCACGTGAGTTTTCATGCAGTGAACTAGACTGGTGAACTGATCCTGCCAGTCACTATATTGGAGTAAATTTCCCACTTTGGAGAAATTAATTGTGTGCTTTTACAATGCAGAAGACAGCCAGGAATTAAATTTGGCAGGTGAGACTGCTTAATCCAGAGGAGAAATTCACATGGCCCAGTTGTATACAATTAGTGTATTCACACGCCCCGTGAGCCCACCAGATTCTGACCCATGGTGTTGCGGGCACAGGGTTGTGACTGATGGGCCTGTAGTTCCCCCAGCGTTCCTTATTACTTCTCCAAAACCATAGTTATGCTTCCCCTTTGCCTGTCACTGACAGCTTCACCAGACTGCCGTGACTTATTTCTCAAAGGTGACATTGTGGCTCACCCACTTCCTCTGCCCATTCCCTCAGAGCCCATGGCTTGTCCAGATGAGCCTCCTGGAGTTTCTGCCTGACTTCCTCATTGTTGGGATGCCTGAAATAGGTGGCCCTTGAGTATTATATTGCAGTCATGGGAGTTCAAGTCTAGAGACAAAATAATAAGTCTGGAATATTTCACTAGTCAGTCCATCAGATTATCTTTAACATTATTAACACTGAAATTACTGGGGATACAAAGGAATATTGTCATGGCCTGTCATGACTCTGTCTTAAAATCAGAATGGTCGTAGTGAATGTTCATTTGCATTGAATTTACATTCATTTACACTGAATGTTCATTTTCTACAGTCCTTCCTACTAAGTACATTTAGTCTTTACTCATACCATTTAGTTTGGGTTATCCAGAACTACTATTATGCATCAATACCATAGTAGATTTTGCTTATCTGATCAGGCTAAAATATTTTCATGATTTTCTGTCAACATACAGAAACTTTATGCTATACCTGTGTACAGTACTTCTCCTTAATAATCTACCGGTTTTCTCCACATGTTAAATTTACAAATAAAATTTAAGTATCTCTTATTTCTACTTAAGAAATAAGAAAAAAATGGTAGACTGCATGTCTACCAAACTGCTTACATTATTTCTTGTTCAACATTTAAGCATCTTAGAAAACACTTAGGAGTACTCTCAAGTTTCCATTCATACACTGAAGGAAAAAAAGTTTATTCCAGGTGATAAGAGTCACTTCTGCTCAGATCTAGTCTGCCAGCTCAGCTTTCACTAACTCCAAGCGTTAGTTTCCACATTAAGTGCTTGAGTAAGCACAAAATATATTCACAAGTAGACTGCTCCATGAAACATTTGATGTAGAGTGAAATGAGAATCTCCCTGGAACATCTGTACTTCAGATAATAACAGTGATTCATGATTATGAAGAGATTATGCTTAAATGCTGTCCTGTCAAGTCATAAAGAAAAAAATCTAACCATTCAGGAGTTAAGAGTGTCTTGGCTTTTATTAGTAGGCTCATAGAATGAAATTGGCAATGGTTTAAACAGAGGCTGGATTTATACATATTTCTAAAATGCCTTTTTCTCAGTAGCCTCTAAACTGAAAGTAGTGATTGTGTTCTCTGCTGCTGTAAATAATTTCAGCTCCACTGATTTCAAAATTACTTCACCCCTTTCACCACCAGAGAATTTTTTCACTGATTTCTCAATAAGAACAGGGCTGTCTCTGAAGAAGATACAACGTATCTATCTATTGCCTCTTTATTGTTATTATGGTAGTATATATAAAATCTGGGAAACAAGTCTCTCAGGTGTAGTCCTTATTTAAATAAACCAATGTAGAAAGCCAGCCTGGCATAAATACCAATAGATCCTGGCAAAGTCTCCTTGTAATCAATCAGCTGTGCTCAGATGGAAAAGCAAAGAGCTTACGAAACCATGCCTCCTGCATTCATCAGTCTGCGGTGGTGATCATGCTTGTCCCTCTCCTTGGAACTACCTGGTCTTATCATGTACATCCTCTTTTTATTTTTTTCCTGTCCAAAGCCTTCTGACAGCACTGATAAACAGATAGTAAGCCAAGATAAACCATTACCAGGTCATGTGATCCATCAGCAAAGAGAATATTGATTGAAATGACTGAATCAAAATGTCTGTGTTTGATTTGTGATGTTAAGTGTTTACTAACGTAATACGGGTAGTCTGAACATAAATATTTTGAGGACTGTGTGCATGACAGATAACATATGTGAAAGGGTTGGAAAACTATTATGTAAGAAATAAACAGACTGACATCACTGCCAAAATAGCTGACAAGAGATGCTAAATGAACCTGGGTAAGAAATGTGGATGAATGTGGAGGTATTTAAGGGCTTGAAAGAAAAAAAGAATTTAATCTTGATGTGATTAGAGAAGAAGAACCAGGACAGTGATTCAGTTGCATAAGGTTAGGATGACAAAGGAGGTGTGTTTCGTGGAGATAGGATCGCTGGCAGTGATAGCTGGCAGATATCAGAGGGACTAAGGAGCAGAAGGGGGTAGCAAATAAGCAAGTGAGTGATCAAGGTTTGTCAGAAGCTGTCAGACTGTAAAAAGTGAGCTATTTAATAAATAAAGGAAGAATAAGTGGCTTGGTTTTGGACTGGGTTCTGGTTATCCTATTACCACTTTAATAAATTCTTATTAGTTTAAGATTGACTGAAGCTTTAGAGGCTGGGAGCAAATGAAGAAAAAACCTTCTGTCCTGAAATTACAGTCAGGTGTGCTGATTGCTCCCCACCCCAGGGCAACATCAATCCCTGGCCTCCCTTTTTAACAAAGGGAATGCTCAGCCTGCAAGGAAAGGGGAAGGGGGGGTGTGGGCAGAGTATCTGCAGGGAAGAGGGAGACTTAGAGCCTGAATTGGCTGCGAGTGGAGGGTATATTTATCTGAACAAAGGTTGTTTGTTTTGTTTTTCAACAAGCAATAATCAGTTCATTTTCTCTGTGTAATTCTTGATCATGATTATAGCTTCCATTACAAAATTATAGGCTAAGAAGGAGAGGGGGCAAGGGAAATGAGCACTGCTAAACAGGGAAGAGGGAAACACGGTGCTTAAGCTTATCAAAACAAAATGTTAAAGTACAGTACTGATGCAAACAAGAGTCACTCTGTGCCCTATCAATCTAGCACCTGTGGGTGGTTTCTTCCACTTCCTGGCCTGAAAAGAGTGACCAGGGTTTAATCATTCTGATTTAATTATAGCATGAAGGTGAAATGCTCACTTCTTGGGTATGTCTAGAGTGTTGATGAGACATTTTCTGTCCTCATATCTTAGGAGAGAGATGAATGTGTTTGGCTAAGTTAGCCCTAAACGTACCCTGGTTGATGTCTGGGAAGGATTTTTACAGGGATTCAGCTGAGAGCACAGACTTTAAGGGATATAAGCTCATTAGACTTCCTGTACTATTAAACCAGCCTGCGACACTATGCTATCCACGGATAGGTGCTGTATTGTGGAGTTATGATAAAATGAGGAAATAAAGTCCAAGAAGAAGTGCCAATTTCCTTGACAGCATGAACTGTGTCGGTATAGGAGAGTTTTCAGAATGAACAGCTGCTTGTATTGAACTGAATAAAGGACTATACAAGGCTGCCCTGTATTTCTGTAAGGATAGATTCTTGCACTGACGTCTTAAAATATTCTTCCTAGTTTCACTTTTAAGGCTAGGATGGCAACAGATAATGAAGAAAAATGTATGTTGAGTCAGAGCAATACTGAATGCTTACCAAGTTTGCAAGGCAAACATTTGCAGCACACAGAATGAGAGCTAGGCCACTATTAAGGGACAGACACTGGACTGTTGGTAGCAGTGCCCAAAAAACCCACCTTGGAGACAAGGCAGAAAATTGATTTAATATGACCTTCTAGTTACAACACTATGGTTACAGGGGGGAGGTAACTGCTGGATATATGGTTAAAGAGACAAAAGATCTGTGTCTGAGGGAGGAGTAAAGATCTAGTTCCATTAAGGCAGGAAGACTCAGTGATCCAACACCAACTTTTGTGCAGGGAAGCACGATTTTTCCAAGCCCACATGTGCCACTAAGGAAAGGCTGATATAATAGGCCCTGGAAACTCAGAATGTGAAATCTGATTCTTCTTCCTCACAGAGTTTCCTGTTGAGTCCAAATTTCACTGAAAGCTGGTCTGTCAGAGGGGCTGTGGGTCACTGAGTGGATGGCTGGAACATGCTGCAATGACAGAACCAGGCTTCCTAGACAGCTGGACAGAACTATCACTTCAAAGCTGTGGCAACATGCTTATCTTAAAGCAAATTAGCATTTCTGCCTCTCTGCAGAGTAGCAATCATTTTACTGTTTAAGAAAATTTGAAATCATTGGAATGGTTAGCAGGAGGATGAAAGGGCTGGAAAATCAACAGTTTATAAAACGTCAGCTTGAAGATTAATATAAGAGGAGGTCTTGATCATGATGTATTAATACTTTCACTGGACTAGAAATCTTGTAACAAAGGGATTTTCAGTTTAATGGCCAATGATGTAAGAAGATTCAATGGATGGAAAATGGAAGCTCAGAAATTAATTTCACAAGTAAGACACATTTGAATAAGAAAGGTGACAGTGGGAACAACTTACCTATTATTTAATAATTGTTTATTTTTAATCAAAACTGAATGATCTTCTGAAGATAGTGTTCCAGTTCTCTCACCCTAAGTAGCTGATGGTGGCCTTATTACATAAGACATTAATATCTGTACTTTTCTGCTAAGCAAATGTGTTACCCGGATATGACTTAACTTGCTTTGGCTACTAAACTAGAAAACAAATCCAACCCCCCATCCTTATTTTGAAGTAGTTGTCTTCTTACTTCTTCTGCTTTAAACAAGGTTTACAAGTATGATTAATGCTCAGTGAACATGGGGTTTTCCTCTTTTGTGAGCTGACAAAAAGAACCAGCTTGGATTGCAAGATACTAGGTTAAACACCAGTCTTCTTGATATAAAGTCAAACCGAATTTATGCTGAATAATTTGATTGGAAATTAGATCAAATTATCTTAAATTGGTCATTCCAGACTAACAGAGCAATGAAGGGCAATGTGTTTGTTGATGTATTTGACCCTAATATTACAGTCATGTCAAAACATGCAAGCACTATAATTCCAGCCCAACTCATACCGCACAGTGCCCTCCCAAATGCTGTGCTCAGAACAGATGGTAACAGAGCTGTCACTTTTTCACACATACTAAGTCTTTCTGATCTAAAGCAGAAAATTGCTTCTGAATTTTGAACTGAGGGAATTTTTAAAATAGTGTTGATCGATTAGAGTATGACTGTCACCTAAATCAGTGTAGTCAAGACTTTTTCTTAATGGGGGGGAGGAGGGGGGTGGTTTAATGTTCAAATATTGTCTAAAGAATAAAAGGCAGAAAACCATTAAGAAAACAATGAAAATTTTCTACAGTTCCAATCCTCATGTATGCCTAGAGCCAAAAGAAATAAATGATGTGTAGCTCCTACTTCTCAGTCAGTGCATAATGCTTCAGATCAATAATGTAGGCATAGTAAAATTGATACAAAGCAAAATACGCTGCTGGAGAGCAGCCGCCCCTGCATAAAAGCTGCTAAGGTGAGTCTTTCATGGGTGGTGGCCCCAGTATTTTAGTACTGATTATATTATCCATGAAATCAAAATAAGAGCTGAAAGTCCATATTTGATTAATTGATTGCCCTCTCTATATAACTTCAAGATGTTCACAAGAATTTCAAAGGAGAAACACAATACAGTCAATAGCAGGCCTGTCTTTCTTTAAAACCACATTTTAAAATGTATATTAATAATACTACCTTAACATCATACAGGTTATTAATAGGACATTGTCAAAGGGCAGTTTCCATTTCATGACATATTGCGGGACCACATTTGATTTTTTTTTTTGTTTGTTTTTGTTTTTGTTTTGTTTTGTTATTTGTGTTGCAAGCCCTTCAGTAGACTAATTCTGCATTGGCATTTTTAAGAAAATTTTTTACTGCCACTTTTCACAGTAGTTTCTAAAGTAAAATCTACTTTAGAGACCCTAACCTTTGTCTGCTTGTGAAGAGAGCAGTAACATAAGTAAGTGAGACAACAGCAGAAAGGAAGAAAAAAACTGAACAGAACAGAATAAACCAAGCCTCTCAGCCTAGAACTATGTTACTGGATCATAGCGTATCTGGAGTTGTAAATTATAAATTGTCATCAATAATCTTGTCTGTACAAGAGGATGCAGTGAAGCAAATGAGAAAACTTGCTAAACCTGAGTACGGAAATTTCCTAAAGAACCTGGGGTGTGCAGAGAACATAGTCATCACCTTTCAGTCCACCAGTTTTTTTCAGACTTTTTAATCCCAAAGAGCATTGCAAATCCTATTAGTTTTCACTTGGCAACAAGGGCAGCAGTGTTTGGTGTTTATCTGCTCCACTGGATTTACTGAAACTGCCATTTCTCTAGATCATGACATATTTTGTTTCCAGATTGCATCACAAAGCAAAAAATAAGTATCTTTTAGGATATCTTAAAACATGGTGAAGAACACTGGAAAGCAGTACGATAAACATAGGAAGAATGACCACAAACAGCTCTGTGCCATTCCTCAAAGACCATGTGAGAGCAGGCAGAAGTGTTCTCTGCCCAGGTGAACAGTGTGGAGTGCTGCATGAGTGATGGTCCTCGTCACTGCTCGGGCCCCATCCTGGCGGGTGTTCTCCTCGGCTGGAGTCCATTGGAAGCCCTCCTGGCACTATTGCTCTGCAGCCAGCCTACCCGCGCTCCATTTCCGCTGCTACAGCTACGAAATGCCAAAGATAGAGTGCACTGCAGGGGGAAACCCCGCAAGAACCACCGGTGCTGTTACTTCATGCATTTTGGGGCAAGGGTTAGGGTTGTAGCACTTTGCTGCTCCCCTATGTGGCATCACTGTTACTTCTGTGAGCTTTCCTTTCTGTTTGAATGAAAACCAAACCAACCAACCTTCCAAAGAACTAAAAGAAGCGCAAACCAGGGAAGGCCTTGCTAACCTTTACGAACAGGTTAGCTGAAGCAGCACGCAATGCGCGGGGAAGCCTTTGGTGGGGCGCAGGGCGAGGTGCGCGCTCACCCTGGAGCTGTGAGGGCGCAGGGCTTCGACCCTGCCAGGCCACCCCGTTCCACAGGCAGCCGCTGTGCAGGCATAGTAAAATTGAGGGCTTCCCAGCCTCGGCGTGTGGCCAAGCACAGGCTGTGCCCAGCTATGGGGTCCTGAGGGCAAGAGAGACATGGAGCTCCTGGAGCAGGTCCAGCACAGAGCAACAAGGCTAACCAAAGAGTTGGAGCATCTCTATTGCGCGGAAAGGCTGAGAGAGCTGGGCTTGTTCAGCCCCCAGAAAATAAGGCTGTGAGGCTGAGGTGACCTTATCAGTCTGTCTCTAAAGGGAGTGTGCCAAGACAATGGACCAGGCTCTTCTCAGTGGCTCTGAGCAACAGCACAAGAGGGCCGAAGACAAGAGGGCAACGGGCAGAAAATGATGCACAGGAAGCTCCAGCTGAACGCGAGGAAGCACCTCTTTACCGTGCAGGTGACTGAGCACTCCATAAAGTGCCAAGGGAGGCTGAGGAGTCCCCCTCCCTTGGGGATACTCGAGAACAGCACGGACAAACCCTGCGCCACGTGCTCTGGGACGACCCTGCTGGGACGCCCGGAGC